>JAQHUG010000260.1:1067323-1096175 GCA_028555095.1 Dicrostonyx torquatus | reverse complement strand
TTTTTACTATATTGATCCTACCGATCCAGGAGCATGGGAGATTCTTCCATTTTCTGGTATCCTCTTCAATATCTTTCTTCAAAGACTTAAAGTTCTTCTCAAATAGCTCTTTTACTTCCCTGGTTAGTGTTACCCCATATCACTTTCTACTAGGCTACATTTTATATAGTATTTTATTACTTCTTTGAGAATTTTATACATGCATTAATATATTTTGATCATATTTATCTTTAGGTCTCCAAGATCTACCACATGCCCTCTACCTTTGTGCAAACTTCATGTCCATATAGGATCCACTCAGTCTAATTTGGGCTTAGCATATATACATCTTTATAGAGCCGCTCACTGGAGGATGGCCAACTTACCAGGTCTCATATCCTTAGAAAAATTGACTATTCCTCAGTTTTCTACAGTTATGTTTTGTTCGTTTTTATTGTCGAATTTTTATTAGGTTTTGAAATGCATTTTTATCATAATAACCTCTCCCCAGCATGGTTACATTTTCAATGGTGCTAAAATTTGGATTCTAACATCAACATTTTAGGAGAGCTTGCTATTCAAAGAAAACAAATATTGCATCCTCTGATAAAACAAGTCATTTATTTAGAATCATTTATTTTAATTCTAGACTTCCACAACAACACAGTCCACTGTTTAAGAAATCATGTGTGTGTTTGTATACAGTGACTGAAGTCTGAAGGGAGATTTGTGGATCAAATTTACTTAAAAAGCAATGAAACCTGTGATCTCCCAAAAGACAAAAGTTAAAAGCATCAGCTAAAGTACATGTCGGAACTATCCTTTGATCTTATCTCCTGGAAAGTCTACAAAACTTAGGCATTTAATGACAATTCTGTCATTGAACACATATAAGAGTCTCTCCAGGTAGTCTAGTTGTTGATCTTCCCCTGAGGATATAACTCAGCCCCCCAGGAATCAAATGGTGATGAGTGCATTCCTTAGAACTTCAGTCATGCAGAGTCACACTTCTTATTTCTATACCTCTAATGTTGTCAGAATACCTCCCAAATTCCTGTTTTCTTCTACCTAAAGCCCCACTCACTCACAGCTTAACTTACACATAGTTTCTGCCTTATACAAACCATTGTACACACATTCAGATTCAGCAAGTCTGAAAAGTACCTCATATCTGACAGAAGAACGAAGATATGGTAATGTGCCTGATACTTTGGGTAAGAATTAATACCTTGACAAAATATGTAGGTTTTTTAACAGATAGTGCAACCAGCTATTTAACATTGTGTCCCTTAATCACTCTGGTTTAAAATGAGAGATGACAGTTGTTTGCATAATTAAAAGCTTGGCTTTCTTTAAACTTTCATATTTCCCCCTTATTACAAAGAGATTCTTTACTCATACAATATACCCTGATTACAGTTCCCCTCCCTCTACTCTCCCGAGTTCATCCATCCTCCCCTTCCCTCTGGATGCACTCCCTTTCTGTCTCTCATTAGAAAAGAACCTACTTCTGAGAAATAACAACCGAACATAAAAAATAAATATAATAAGATAAAACAATAACCATCACACCAAAGTTGGGCAAGGCAACCCAAGAGAAGGAAAAGAGTCCAAGACAAGGCACAAAATTTAGAAACCCACTCGTTCACGTATTCAGGAGTCCTATAAAATATTAAACTAAAAGATATAATATATATGGAGAGGAACTGGTATAGACCCATGCCTTGCTGCTTCAGTTTCTCTGAATTTATTTGAGCTTTACTCAGTTAATTTAGAGGGTCTTGTTTTCCTTGTGTTCTCCATCCTGTCTGGCTCTTACACTTTTTCTGCCTTCTCTTCTGGGGTTTCCTTGCTCTCAAGGGAGGGACTTGATGGAGACCTCCAATTTAGAACTGTATGTTCCAAATACTGAATATCTCTCTCTCTCTCTCTCTCTCTCTCTCTCTCTCTCTAATGTCTGTCTGTGGTCTCTGTATTGTTCCATCTTCTGTGGGGTAGGGTGGAGATTCTCTGATGCTGGCTGAATAAAGCACTGATCTATGAGCATAACAGAATATAACTGGGAGTCATTTTATTGTTGCCCTTTTAATCAATAATATTTACTTTTAACCTAGATCTCTGGGCCATCTAGTCTCTGGTTCTTGGTACCTCAGCAGTATTATTTATAGTTTCCTTCTCATGTAGCAGTGGCCCTTAACTAGAACCAGACATTGGTTTGTTCCTCCCACAAGTTTTGTGCCACAATTTCTCCAGCAGTTTTTGCAGGCAGGACAGATTGTAGATCAAAGGTTTTGTGGCTGGGCTGTTGTTTACATTTCTTTTCTGGTAGCCTGAAGAGTACCAAAGACACTACAATGTAGGATGGTCAGTTCTATGTAGGCACCAGCTTTTCATATCCATATTGAATTAGTTGTGTGGGTTTTGTCTTTAGTAATGGAGCCGTGCCATCGTTTTGTGGAGGGCAATCCAGAAAAGGTTAGAAATAGAAGAAGGGACTAAGTGGGAAACAGATCTCCCTGGGAGGGGGAAAGAGTATAGATTTTTGTATGGGTGGGAAGGGCAAGAACAAGAGAATCAGGTAGGGAGGGAGAAGGAAGATGGGGTTGAAGAAGGGAGTGCTAGGAGAGACAACTAGAATTGAGGGGCATTTGGGGAGTGATATGGAAATCTAGTAGAGTGGAAACTTCTTCAAATACATAAAGGTGATCTAAATAAACTCTCTAAATAATGAGGGAGACAGTGTCCCAAGTAGCCATCTCTTGTCATGAAATGAAGCTTCCAGTACCAGGACTAGCTTAAATCCAATTGAGTCATTGGCCAAAGGATATCCTCAAGCAACCCAGAGAGTTTCCAAGACAAAAACTTAGTTTTCAAACCTGTCAATTAGCTCTGTAAATTTGGGCAAGTTAATTCCTTGTTGGTTAATGCCCAAAATAGAATTCCACTTCATAGGACTATTGTGAGGATTGGATAATTTATTACAGATAAGGAACTGAGAACAGTACCTGAAACTTAGTTACCTGTAATTATATTTGTATGACTTTGCTTCAAATACTTTCACTCAATTTAATTCACTTTTGAAACGTGCTTTCATCCAGCTTGTTATATGTACCTGTTCAATCAGGTCATGGTTCTAAGGCTAAGCAACTCACTAGATTCTTAACACATCCTTTATTGCCAAATTCTTCTACTTTTTAAAAATTCTCAAATACTTACTCTAGGCGTATATTCATTCATACCCATGCTAGTTCATTTTACACCAACTTGACATCAGCTAGTCATCTGAGTAGAGGGTCTCTCGGTTGGGGAAATGCCTCTGTGAGATTTGCCTGTAGGCAAGTCTGTAGAGCAGTTGCTGAAGTAGTCATTAATATATGATGGCACAGGTCATGGTGGGAGGTGCCACCTTTGGGCAAGTGTTCTGGAGGTATATAAGACACAGAGAGCAAGCCTGTAAGCAGCATCTATGGCCAGTGTGTCAGTTACTGTCTCTAGGTCCCTGCCTTGAGTTCCCTGGATGATGGCTTTATAAGCAATATGTGAAATAGGCCCTTTCCTTCCCAATGCTTTTAGTCATAGGATTTTTAGCATAGGTATATCAACCCTAAGAAACTACCATCTAGATCATCAGCCATGCAGAAATAAATCACTGTTATGGTGTGAGATTGTGTTCCCTTATAGGGCATAGTTGCACATACTTTTTATCCCAGAACTTGGGAGGTTGACAGAGGTGAGCAAATCTCTGTGAGCCTGACGACTGCCTTGCCTACATAGTCAGTTCTAAGACAGTCATAACTACATAGTGAGACTCTATATCAAAAAAATTAAAAGAAAGAAAGAAAAAGGAAAGAGGGAGGGAGGGAAGAAGGGAAAGAGGAAAGGAGGAAAATGTTCTAGTTCCTCAGCTAATAACACACATAGGAATATGCATAATCTCTCTAAAGGGGAGGGAAATTGAGGCATTAGAAAGAATTATATGTTCGGCTTTGTATTTGGGTTCATGAACTTCAGGAAATAGTTTTTCTTCACACAGGAAGAAAGAATATCTTCTCTCAGAAGTTCTAGAAAATTCAAAAAAAAATGGTGCTTTTTCACCAATTAGCAGTAATGATTTGGTGGAAACCACATTAAGCTAGAGCAGCATGACTTTCAAGCCAAAAAAGAAAAGAAAAATATCTTATTGCTGATCTTGAAGTCTATATATCATTATGTGACATACACCTCGAGAGAGGCAGAAATGGTTCATAAAGACAAAAGTGGCAGGCAGAGAAATATCATTGTATTACTAGATGACACTGTGAGCCCCCACAGAGGCTGGGTGCCAACAGCTTACAAAGAGGCCAACTCATAATGTGACAAGCTCATTAAAACCGTTTATTCAGACATCTTTTTATAGTATTAATGTGGTCACTGTGTGATAGAATCATTTCAAGGGAGGTGGTTCAGCCCCTGCTGAAAGAGACAGTTTTAAGAGAGAAACTTAGAAGCAGTGTTTATTCCAAAATTCTGCCACCTTCTAATGCTTTATTCGTGTATTTCTCCTTTTCTCCTCAGCAAACTGATTTTTTTTCATCCACTTAGTTTACAAAATGGATGGCACTCCAAAGTCACCAAACTTAACCTTGATTGTGGGTACCCTCAACATTTTCTCTTTCCTAGTGTTACAGTGAAGCAAATAAAGATCTCTACACTTTAGAGTCCTTACCTGTATTTATTGACCCTCTTGTTTCTGAGTATTCAAAATCCTGCCCCAACTGCCTCGCCCCAGTCTCAGAAAGCTCTCCAAAGCAGAGTAGAAATGAAATAGGGCTGGTAAAGAGGAGTGTGGACTAAGAGTTTATGAAACCAAGAAAACTTCCAAAAGTATTCTACGTGTAGACTAAGAAATAATGCCACCAACTTGAATGCATGTCCTACAATAGGTCAGAATGGGAAAATATTTCAATTTCACATTAGAGCATTTGATTTAGCTTAGCAACATCAACTGGCAGGACTAGTAAATAGAACGTTGGTCATGTGCCCCTTCTGTAGTCCCTGCTGGCAAGGTGGCTTTAAGCCTAATAGCATAAATCATAGTCCAAAGAGGCAAAAGGCCTGGTAATGAATTCTGCTCTTAAATATGGAGGGAATGGCAAAAACATTTTACTGGTTCCTTATTGAAAATTCTAAGGAAATGGCAAGAATTCAAATAGATGGACCTAGAATACATGTGTTATGGCTACATCTACATGAGGCTTATAAAATCCGATATAGATGTATTGTATTTTCAGCAGGGATGCATATAAGGTTCGACCCAAATGCAAGTACATTGACTAACACCAACAGTGCAAGAACAGTTGGGGATATTAAAAAATGAAAGGCAATTATAGATTTGGCAAAATTCTTAAGACAGTTTTCTCTAAGTTGTTCTGAGCCATTACTGTCTGTATTATATAATCAATCCACAAAAGCCAAGCTTTGGCAACTTAATTAGGATATATGGAAGCTGACCTAATATTGGGGGGACTACATTGCAAAGGCTGAGCTAAATGAGGAAGAAGGTACCCCAATTTCAACCCTAAAACCTAAATGGCTGTTTTAAGGATTAGTTAAGGTTATGGATAATCAAAAATATAAAGTTCCCCCCAGCAAAAGTACAACAGGATTCCTTCTGTTGCAAGGTACTTCTTATAACCAGCGTGAATCCAGGGAAAATGGGGAGTTTAAATATGTAATTGAAGAATAAGTTACACATCTGTGTGCTCTTCTGCAGCCAAGTGATCACCATGTGTCAGTCCCTTTCTGAAAATTCTCAATGACGGTGACCCATTCCTCAGCAAACACCGAATAGTGGCCAGTATTTAACAAGTGACTTTAGAATAAGTGTTAGATAACTCAGCAATGCAATGTCCCATATACAGGTAACACCCTCTAGAAATAGTGTAAATACAATTTCATTGGAATCTTGAATGTGACCTTGTATAATAACCCTATGTGTAAGAGAAAAGGGTTCTGTGTTAGAGTATTTGGGTCAAAGGTACAGACGAAAGAATAAGACCTAGAAAAGACTCTACCAAACTTTGTGTAGTCTCCAAATGTTTCTGCTGTTTCCTACCACATGCACAAAGTAAAATCAAAATGCATGCTCAACTTGGAAATTAAGAAGTTTCATGTTTATGTTCACTTTCCAAAAAAGTTTTAGGACGCACACACACACACACACACACACATACACACACACACACACACACACACACACACACATATTACAAAATTCTTCAAGATGGCCGGGCGGTGGTGGTGCACGCCTTTAATCCCAGCACTCGAGAGGCAGAGGCAGGCGGATCTTTGTGAGTTTGAGACCAGCCTGGTCTACAAGAGCTAGTTCCAGCGCAGGCTCCAAAGCCACAGAGAAACCCTGTCTTGAAAAACCAAAAACAAAAACAATAAAAAATTTAAGATGATCAAGAGTCTGGAAAAGTTGCTAAGAGTCTGCTTCTGTCATTAAAACACAACATTCCCATAGTGTAGTGTTTTAAATTCTGTAACATTCCCAACTAAAATTTACTCTTGTAATGTTTCAAGGACAAAACACAATCACTACCTCTAGGTTTGGACTACATCTTTCTTACCTCTTTCTTTTAATTGCCTGAACTATTTTTTGTTAAGTGAATAAGCAATATAATACTAATGGCTCCATTTTTATGAAAGTGAAACTGAATCACCATTCATTCAAAATATTTACCCTGCCGGGCAGTGATGGCACATACCTTTGAACCCAGCACTCAGGAGGCAGAGACAGGCAGGCGGATCTTTGTGAGTTCGAGGCCAACCTGGTCTACAAGAGCTAGTTCCAGGACAGGCTCCAAAGCTACAGAGAAACCCTGTCTCGAAAAACCAAAATAAAAAAAATATATTTACCCTTAAACACAAAGAAAGTATAAATAATCTTCAGATTAATGACATACTAACTACTAATACAAAAACAAGGACGCACAATTCCACTGCTCTCTTTTGTAGTGGCCATAGCTTAGCTGCTTTGCTTAACTAGGCTTTGTTATATTTTTAATGAAACATAGGAATGGGAACATTGGTATCTGGGAAGGCCTAGCTCTCTGCTTCTTGTTGTGTTTGCACAAATGCTTGTGACTTCTTAGTGCATCATCATCATTTAGATTCGAATGATTCAAAACAGTTTGTCACTGAAAAAAAACAAAAGGCAGACAGTAAGACCAAGTCTTAACTATTTTGGAACAGAATTCAGAGTCACAGTGCTTAGGTCCTTGCTTCAACTCTCACTGGCAAATATAATTCCTGTCAAAGGAATCAGCATGTATGTATGTGTGTGTATGTGTTCATGCACGTGCATTTGTGTGTGTGTATGTGTGTGTTTACTATATATAATTTCAGTGTTGACGTTTTGAAGGAAAATGCTCTGGGTTAAAAAACAATCCATGAACTACTTTATTATATGAAGGTCTCTGCTGTCTTATTAAAGTCAAAATGTAATGGGAAGAAATGTCACTAAAATTTGTAAATTTACTCAGCGGTTGTATTCATTTGTCTTATCTGTCATTTAATACTAAGCCAGTGAAATACCAATAGACAGATAAACTAAGGCCCTTGGAGATTAACCAAAATAGCCACATGTCCTGAGGTATAAATGAGCCTACTTTCAACACTGATATGACATTGAGTGTCTAGTTGAGCAGAGCTTTAAAGAAATTCCAGAGTCTAGTAAATGGTGAACTGGTAAAGAATAACAGAGAAAACAAAGACAGGACCAGCAGAAAAAAAGCATTGTGAAAAAGTTTGGCTTCTGTGCCACAAAATGCAGCATCTTTCTTTCTTAAATATTGGACAACACTGTCAAATTTTCAGTTTCTAGCCTTATACCAATGAAAAGTTAACACTCAACCAAGACCTACCAATTTTAGTTGGGGTAATATGCAAAAGAGATCATTTCCCTTCTTGCACTTTGCTTCCTAAACATTTAAATTCTCTACCTTTGACCTCGACCAATATGAATGACCTAGGACCACTTCATTGTCACAGCATCTCTCTCTTAATCTAAACACAGGCAAAGCATGTCATGAGGATATCTTCATGTAAGCCCTGGGCTTTCCTAAAAAAATAATCTGGTTATCATGGCAAATATGAGCAAATATAATTTAACAAACAAGAAGTAAACGTCTTGGTATTTGGGGAATTTTATCTATATGAAAACAAAAGAAGTCCTACAAATCAATTCTATATGTAGCTATTTTCACTGAAGATTGCAGAGTCGGCATTTGCGATGTAGCCTATGGTCTTACTATATACCCTAGCCTGGTCTCCAACTCATGATGTATGTACCTCCTAAGCGCTGGCATTACAGGAATGGAATGCTACACCCAGACCAGAAACAGAAATTTGCAGAGGAAGATAGAAAAATGAAAAGAATATTATGAGCATCTATTAACTATTTAAAAAATGAGTTTCATTATGACATTTTCGTTCATGTAAGTATTATACCCTGACCTTGCTCACCCCATTACTCCTCTGTTCTATGCTGCTGATCACTATCCTATTAGTGCTCCTCCTACTCCCATGCCGTTGTGTTTTCAAAGAAGACATTTTAAAGGTGGATGAGGTTAATAGCTGATATATTAAAATTCTTAAAAGTCTTGAAATGGCCTATTAGGAAAGACATATTTGCTAAATGGAAGAAAGATTTAAAAATTACTCATGTCATTTGTGGCTTTGGGGGTAGCTTGGAAATATGAGACTGAGAACAGAGCTAGTTGTCAGGAAACAACAAAGAAGAAAAGGTTTTGGAAAGACTGTAAGAGCCAGATGTCTAGGTATTTTTGTTGGGGAGGACTTCAGTGAAAAGGTGTTTTCTAGGCACTTGAACCCACAAGTTCAAAGCTCCTGTGGCTAACTGCACAAGATCAAGCCAGTCAACATTCAGGCATGGATAGAGGAGGAGCTTGTGAGTCCCCATACCTAGCTAAGGAGCTTTTGGCAGATTCTGGCTACTAGGGAAGGGAAAGGGTCTCCTGTAGGCTTTCCATGCCGCAATGGATGCCCTTCATAGCAGCACTAATTTAGTCAAAAAAAAAGACATGAGGTTGGGAAGGCATGGGGGCATCTAGTAGGAGTTGTACTATGGTTGTGGGGGTGAATCTGATTTAAATACATCATATACATCTATGAAAATACCAAGGAATTAAAGAATATAACTACTCAGTTGGTAGTTGTATACATTGTCCTATTTGTAGAAGAGATATGTCATCTCTAATATCACCACCGACTTGTTATCAGAGAAACTCAAACATATTTATGGAACATTTCAGCATGAATATCTCTTGTAAGGCTGTTGGAGATACTGGGATCATTTATTAACTTGTGACATTTAAGAAAGCATTTGATAAGGAAGAAAAAGAAGAAATAGTCAAATATAACTCTAAATAAGCATTTATTACATTAGGTTTAGAATCCATTTTTCCCTCGAGTCAATTATCTTTGGATAAATGAGTTACTGAACAAAACAAACCATTATTACAAGTCAATTCTTCCTATAGACTTTTTTCATGAAGGCAAATTATTGTGACTGTTGATCATAATCTGTTATCTATGGACAAATTTGAAAACTAGATTTTATCAGGCAAGTCCATTCTTACAACTCGACAGTCTCAGTTCACACAGATAGCACAGGAGTAACAAGGGAAGTCATGGACATTTGGGGTAGGTGTTTCTTATTCATGCCATTCTTGGCACAAATATTTTAAACACCTTTGAGCACATTACCATCTGTGTGTATTCTGCAAATGAGCTGCAGCCTAGACAAAGGTCAGTCTTTTAGCATTGATTAGTTAGAGGGAGGCTGTTTAATTTCCAAGCCATTAATGAGGCACTCACTCTTCTCATTAGATTGAATCTTCCTCTTGTTAGGGCTAGTAATCTATTAATGAGTCTTTAGCATATCTTGGTAAAGTCAGCTTTCCAATAGACTCACAGCATAGAAACCCAACACAAGTGGCACTGGCAATACTGTGACACTCGGATGGAAATGATAAGTAACCAACACAAATAATCTCTCCTTGAGTTCCTTTTGCCCACCCACTGTTTTCTTTTGGTGCACTAACCTGGGAGCTTATCTTATCAAATATCTGACAGTGGACACTTTGCCCTACCAGGGAGTGGCTTTGTGGACTACCATATGCAGTAGCCTCCTACTAATTACCCCCAAAAGCAACAAAATATGGCATTTGGTTTCAAAGTTTAGTTAATATACTACAAGCAATTATTTGATTACCATAAGATCTACTGTGCTATTTTATTCTAAAGATCACAACTGAATTTGTAATCATGCCTGATAGAAATGAAAATGGGTTCCATATGACAAAAAAATGGATCTGACTATTAAAAAGGACATACCAACACTATTGATTTACATTAAACCTTCCAACACATATATACCACAAACTCATGATCTGGATTTGTGATTTGCAGGGTCAGCATTGGGAAGGGTGCTTTCTTTTTTTCTGGATCCCCATGCATAGTCTGAAGGTCAGGTCCTACGTCAATCACATTGGGAATTTTGCACACCTCCAAATGGTTTCTCATGGATATGGATGAGAATTGTTGAAGTATATGTTTCTTCCTCATTTTACTCTGCACTAGTTTTCTAAAATATGTGTATGGGTATTTGCCTACATATATTTGTGCTCTCCTTGTATACCTAATATTTGAGAGGTCAGAAGACAATGTTAGATCCCCTAAAACTGGAGGAGTTACAGGTGGTTGTGAGCCACTATGTGGGTATTAAACTTTGGTCCTCTGGAAGAACAGAAAGTGTTTTGACCCACAACCATCCTTTCCGATCCTATATAGGATTTATTAAATTAAAAAACCCAAGGATAACTTTTAAATAATTCTATTAATGTGAAGAAGGTTAAATAAAATGCTAAAATACTGTCAAGCTGGTGACAATTGCCTTAATCTCAAAACTCAAGAAGCAAAGAAAGTAGGACTCTGAATTTCAGGCCAACCTGTTTTACACAGAGTTCAAGGCCAGCTAAAGAAAAAAGGAAAGTATTAAAGATAGTAAATAAAATACTACACTGTATTTTTAAAGATTACCATTATAAAAATCCAATTGCTGCTCTCAGTAATCTGTCACTGTTAACAATCAGTGGTGAATCTAATTTTAGATTACCCTCTGAAGTTCATTTGGATTAATTAAAAGTGGTGAAGCTTTTAAGGATGAAGAAATTATCTTAAAACTAAATCATTCTATACAACCCTACAACAAAAATTTCAGGACATAATTAGAAAGATTCACATTCATATCATTCATTCTGAAAATTGTTGCTGCCCTCTTATAAAGTGTCAGGCAAAGGAAATGGGGGCATAGCATCAATAGATAAACAATTTGTGCCATGCCCTCAGAAAATCCAAGATCTCATGGGCAAGAAAGACACTTAGCAAACACGATAAGTAACTGTATTCTTCCTGAGGATTTATGTCCCTCTTTCATTTTATAGTACAAACAAACTTGTCAAAGGCTCTAAAGAAATCTCACTATTTAAAGAAAAACGCCCCCTTACTTCAAAAACCCAGAAAACTTGTGTGATCCTAATTGTGCATGTGATTAATCACAACCCCTCTAACAAAATGGCATTTAAGCACAGACATGACAGGTGAGTAGGAGTGGTAAGACAGGTGATGTGACATTGTAGAAACAAGGAATATGCCCTATAAGGAAGAATCAGCAAGGATTGATATCAGACTGCAACAGAAAGATGGGAAGGATTAAGTTCATACCCAACATTTCCCTTGAGCATGATTAAATGCTTTAAAGAATTTCAGCAGTAGTGTGTTTCAGCTTTGTTTTTAAGATCACTCTGGCTGCATAGATTGCAGTCATAAGAAGACAGAAAGAAATGCAAGGTAGCCAATTTTAAGTCTTAGATAAAATGGTTTCTTGTGTATGAGTATTTTAAGGTCATAGTTCCACTTCTCTAAGGTACAGATGTATTTATAAATATATGCTGCTTTGAGATTATTCTGATATTATTAGTTTTTTTGTTGTGTGGCTTTTTCTGAAGAGATATTAACAAATGTCTATTCAACCCTGATAGGATGCTGATGACTGACAACAATTCTACCCAAATTTGGTTGGTGAACTGATGAGTTTCTGATTACCTATAGATACAAGGGTAAGGGCTACTAACAGAAGCATGGCTGACTAAAAGGAAGCTTCACCAAAAAAAACTTCCACCATCACAATGCTGAACGTCTAGAGATCACTATACAACTTGCAGTCAGTTCCACCATTTCCCTTTGCCCAGGACTCTTTATTGCACTCATAAACTTGATGAGAAAGCTTGTGAATGTTGTAACTTTCTGAGTTACAGATTTGAGAAGCCATCAATTGTAACACGATTTAAAAAACAACAACAACAACAAAAAAAAAAAAACAGAGACAGCTATTAGAGTTGAACCTGAAGGTCAGAAAAGCAATACAGCCAGCCATTGGCTCTTACCTCTACCTCTATCCAAAATGGTTATCTTGCCTCCAGGAATCTCAGAATGACACTGTGAGAGCTGTCTCCTCCCATTTTATATTCTTCTCTAGAGCTGAGATTAAAGGTATGTACTGCTACTGCCCAATTTCTATGTCAAACTAGTGTGGCTTCTGGGATTAAAGGTGTGTGCCACCACTGCCTGGTTTGTAAAGCTGACCAGGGTGGCCGTTTTATGCTCTGATCTTCAGGCAAGCTTTATTTATTAAAATACAAATGAAATATCACTACAATCAATTATTTCAATAAGTCCTTCTGAACTTTGACTTTTTAAAACAGTTCTAGATAGAGACTCAAGGACCTTGTACATCCTATTCATACCCTGTGCCATTGAGCTACATCTGCGACTGAGAATTTGGTTTTTATGCTGGGAAAATACAGACCAAATGATCAGTTCTGACTTCTCTGATAAGAAACCCAAATATTATATTTTGTGATAGCTGATAGTGACTTGTTCCTAGAATAAACAAAGAAATCATCAGAAGTAAAGGGTTGCAAGGCGCTTCAAACACTAATCTATATCTGACACACAGTGCAAACTTCTTCTGGGAGCAAAACAGAAACTTATCCTGATAGGCTCTACCTATTTAGTGATTTTCTGCCTCTCCCAGGAGGCTCCAGGACAAGATTCATTGGAAATAAAGGTCAGCAAAAAAATTCTATAATGTTGAGCTAAACTTTTAGTTCTTTCAAAAATGAAAAATCTTAAATTGAACGTCGTTCTTGAGAAATTACTTGGTTAAAATAACTTCTCTTATAACATTTTGAAATATATCCTAACAACCCCCAAAATTAATAAGCTTTCCAGTTATGTTTTAATGTTCTCTCATTCGCCAATGCTGAAAAATAAGGCCTTTATTTGCAGCACACTCAGTTAAACTTGGTTCCTCTGTGTAAATAACTTTTCATAAAATGACATAAATATCTTATAACATCCTAAACATTAAAGAAAACTGCAAGTGACCACAGGTTATAGAAAAGAAAGAAAAAGTTTAAAAAAAAACAGCCCTCAACTGCCTGATATTACATCTTAAACATGAATCCATAAAATGTTTCCTCTGGCCACAAAAGTAGAACCCACCTTGAGATGTCTATCATATTCATTATGCATTTAGTAATTAAATAATTCTGAATTAAAGAATGTAACAACACCACAAGACAGCTGTCATCTTTGCAGCATCAAGTATCTTAGTAAGACATGTTTAGATCTCCTTTCTACATATTTTCTCAAATTTGATCATGATTCTGACATAGTTCATAACTGTATTGTATAAATACATCACTGGAAATCTAATAATGTGCTTAAGATTTCAGAGACAGTTATTGTACATATGGTATTAAAATCAAGTAGGTACAGTGTAAGGGTAAGGCCTCTTCCTATTATATCTTCATTAATAATTGTGATGGTTAATATTAATTGTTAGAGTCACAGGATCCAGAATTACTGTTGATAAATCTCTGGGCACATCTGTGAGGGATTTCTAAATTAGGTTAATGGAGGTTGGAGGTCTCTCGTTATCTGCAAGTGACACCACTGGATGTAGGGGCATGGGACTGAATTAAAATGAGAAAGGAAACTGAGCATTTGTCTCAAGTTCCTTTCCTGACTTGGACAGCTTGAAACTTTTGGATAGAAAAACCCTGGAGCCCTGGTTGCAGGACTTGTCAGTGTCATCCATGTGATATTAGTATTATAGAAATATGTAAGATCAATGTGGTCATGTGCTGTGGGATAATGCTCTTGTACACTGTAAAGATTTGTGTCTTGTATTAATTTAATAAAATGCTGATTGGCCAATGGCCACACAATAGGACTAAAAGAATTTTGGAAATAGGAAAGGCAGAGAGTGAGTCATAAACCAGAAACAAGGGAAGCAAGATGTGAATGCCTTACTGAGAAAAGGTTCCATTCTACATGGCTAAACATAAACAAGAATTATGAGTCAATTTAAGTTGTAAGAGCTAGTTAATAGTAAGCCTGAACTCATAGGCCAAAGTTTATTATTAATATGTCTCTGTGTGTTTCTTTAAAACTGAATGGCTGTGGTACAGAAACTTCTATTTACAAACTGTACCCAATATGGGGCAAAACTTTCCACATAAAAATTGAGAAAGATTTTTTTAAATAAAAGGATTCTAGACAGACAAGAAGAGAGTCATGTAGTAGCATTTTATTTGTATTTTAATAAATAAAGCTTGCCTGAATATCAGAAAAAGTAAAATAGCCACACTGGTCAGCCTTATAGAACAGGCAGCAATGACACACACCATTAATCCCAGTAGCCACAATGACATACACCTTTAATTCTAGTAGCTACACTACCTTGCCATAGAAGCCAGGCAGTAGTGGTATGTAAACAGAGACTGTTCTTTCATTCCTGGCCACCTAGACCCAAACATTCATACAGAAACTATATTAATTACAATGCCACTTGGTCAATAACTCAGGCATATTTTTAGTTAGCTCTTATATCTTAAATTAACCCATTTCAATTAATCTGTATATCACAACCAGGCTGTGGCTTACTGATAAGAGCCTGGGTCCTTCTCCTTTGGCAGTTACATAGTGTCTCTCTGACTCTGCCTACTGTCTTTATATATACCTTCCATCCTGGATATATTCTGCCCTGCCACAGGGCAAAGCAGCTTTTCATTCATCAACCAATAAAAGCAACACATATACAGAAGGACATCCTATATCATCTCCCCTTTTCTGTCTAATTAAAAAGGAAGGTTTTGCCTTTAACATAGTAAAATTATATATACAAAACAGTCATCAAGCAAGAATTTCAGCTATAATATTTACATTTAATTTATCTGTTATTGTAACTAAGGAAAGCTATAATTATAACTAACTATTATTCAATTCCATCAAAGACCCCAGAAGGATATACTAATATTACCTAAATAAACAGGAAGGGTATTGTTAGCAACTTTCAAAGCTCTAGAACTGACAGAGACATCTTACTGCCTGAACAGTCACCCAAAGTTCTTCTGTAACATTGGGGTATCCATCTTCAACCTACAGGCCCAGAGTATCTTGTGGATATTTCCATAAAGTAGGAAATTCAAAGATAGTTGCACCTATATTGATAGTTTTTAGTCACTCTCTTCTGTACCCTGAAGAATATTTAACAGACCTTTTTATAAAGCAGGAACCCTGAAGGGCTCTCGTACCTTTTGACAAATTCAGCAGTCATTTTTCTGTGGGAGCATTTCCAGTTTATATAGCATACAGTCAAGCAGTCCAGGCAAGAGCAGTTTCTTGCCCAAATGGCTAGTAAACTCCATGAGAAGACTCTTTGATACCCATCATCTTCATGAAGTAATTGGTGCTGCCAGAAGCAAGTATGTCTCATTGTTGAAAAAAAATCTAAGATCTTAAACCCTTTTAAATGCCATATTCTGTAGGTCTTTGAAGTGTTAAAGATTATGTAGATAACTTAAATATATCTCTATATATCTAGAAAAACCTAATTAACATGACCACAAGTTTGACTATTATAAATGACTATCTATTCAGCTGTCATTTTTAATTATACATTCCATTTTTGATACCTTAACCAAGAGTAGAAATAAACATATAACAAAATTGACCTAAAACTTGTATCAATATACCAAGATCCATACCAATGAACAGTATTTATCTCTATATACCTCTTTAAATGAAAATAAACATTTATAAACACTTATTTGGGGAATTTGGGTGCTGTATTCTCCAAACTGCTTCCTGCTATTTGTTGGGCAAATTATTTTTTAGGTTCATGGAGATCTTTTGGGGGTTTTTGTTCCATCAAACCACATAATCCTGGAAGGAATCCACAGGTTCTTATCCACTGTAGAAACAAAAACAGAACCTCTTTTCCAAAGTAACATATCTTTAGACTCAAATTTTGAAGTCAAGATACTTTTAAAATATATATGGTGGTCTAGCTTACCAGCCAGTACAATGAAATGTCTCTCTGCACTTAGCTCATTCATAGTAAAAAAAAAATTAAAGAAAACATAATAATATACATAATCCAATTAATCCAGACTCTCTGTGTATTTTCCATCTTTATGTGGTTTATATTTTACTCTATTACTTTTTAATATGTAATTATCATTACTCCTTTAATCTATGAATTTCTATGCTCTTTCTTCTTTATCATAAACAAATGTACATTCATTCAACACTGTGACCCAGTTAGAAGTTTTTATTTCCATCTGAATCTGTCTTTATTGTGTATCTGTAATCATTTTTTGAGCAGGAGTGCTTTTTTTTCTAAATGGTAAGCAGGTATTGCTAGGATCAACTCCAAGGTCCTGCCTGTTTGCTCTGCCATGTCCAACATGGTGGAGGTGTGTTCACTGCCTCTGCTAGCCATGCTCACTGCCACAGCTCTAGGTATGCAGCAGGTCTATGTTGCCATTAACAAACCAGTAGCACGCTGCTCACAACACCCATTTAAGTGTAGGACCTCCTGAAAGAACCAGAGTTCGTGCTGCCAGCACTAACCAGGAAGCCACCTCTTAAAGAAGTCATGCAGTTTTTATTGCTAAGTCTGAGCCAGGATGCCTCTTAAAGGAGGCTTGCCTGTGTTCACCACTAGCAAACAGAGTCTACCTGAAAATATGCAGTTACCAAGATGCTGCACTTGGGCTCGCATTTTTGTGGGCCTAGAAGCACTCCTTTTATTCTTAAGCTTTCCTGGGTCTCAGGTGGATCCATACCCCAAATGGTGGACACCATTTTTGTAAATGTAAACTTCTCTTTCACTCTTTTGTTTCTGGTTGCCCAGACCCAAATAATCACACAGAAACTATATTAATTACAACACTGTTTGGTCAATAACTCAGGCGTATTTCTAGTTAGCTCTTACAGCTTAAATTAATCCATTGTTATTAATCTGTGTATCACCATGAGGCTGTGGTTTACTGGTAAGAGTGTGGGTCTTTCTCTTTTGGCAACTACATGTTGTCTCCCTGACTCCAACTATTCTCTATATATATCTCTTCCAGTCTGACTATATTCTACCCTTCTATAGGCCCAAAGCAGCTTTTTTCATCAACCAATAAAAGCAACACATATACAGAAGGACATCACACATCAGTGGTATATGCCCTTAATCCCAGACCTAGACAGGATTATAAAATGTGAGGAGTCAGTTCTCTTTCAGTCTCATTCTGAGGTTTCCTGGAGGCAGGATCACCATTTTCAGACTGCAATTGAGGTATGAGCCAGTAGCTGCTGCTTTGATTTTCTGATCTTCAGGCTGAACTCAATATCTTTGTCTGAGGTTTTATTAATTGTGCATCAGTTTTTAATAATCTGAGTCAAGCACAGCTTCTTGGTAACCATATTTACTCCAGTAGGCTCTGTTTGCTGGCAGCAAGCAGAGGTGTGACTTCTTTAAGAAAGGTTTCTAGACTTAGTGTTAGCAGCAAAATCTGAATGGCAGCTCTTTTAAGAGGCTCTGCCACTAAACACTTAAATGGTGTTTTCTAGCACCCAACAACACGCTTCTTGGTGGTAACATGAACCTAGAAACTCCACAGAGTTGTGGCAATAAATGTGGCTCTCACCAATACTTTTGTCACGAAATTAAAATCTCAGGAAGCCAAGAAATGGGTAGAACCATCTGCCAAAGCTGCCACTTTAATCCTAGCCAGGTGTCTTAGCAGATTAAAGACTTGTGTGATCAGAAAAAGATAGAGATATAAACTAAAGACAGATTCAGATTTTTTAAAAAACTCAACTGTTCACAAGGTGTTTAAAATATATGCATGCTTTGGAGAGAAAAGAAATGGGATAGAAAAAGTCCTTAAAAAATAAATAGAGTAAGAAAAATAAAATAAGCCACATAAAGATGGAAAATATACAGAGAATCTGGATACTGTATGTTATTGTGTTGTCTTTGAATTGTTTGATGTCTGAGGAAGAAGCAACAGCTGCCAAAAAACGTTTGATTATAAATTCTGATGAATTAATACAACCTATATATTTTGAAATTGCTTTCTCTAAAACTTTAAGTCAAAAGATATGTTACTTTGGAAAATGATGTTGCTTTTGTTTCTGTAGGAAATGAGAGGCTATAAATGCATTCTTGGTTAAGTAAAATAAGTTATAATCAGAGAAGACCCCCTGAATAATCTGATAGGGATGGATTGAGCAGATGATCTAACATTTCAAAGCACTCCTGTTGTAGTTTCTTTTGAGTTCTGCATCCAGAACAGCTTCAATGTGCTGACTGCAATGGTCAAGACTCACAGAATACTCCGTCCCAGACTCAATTATAATCTTAAATTTTCTTTGGATTCCTATAAGATTATCAGCACCCCCAATTAGTAAGAAGTAGCCTCGAAAACTATGCCCACACTCCAAAAAATTAGATTATGTATGTTTGTCTTTGTTTAGAGTGTTGGTTACAAGTTGTCATGTATAATGGTCAGGAAAAAACCTAAACAAAGGAGATTAGATTCAGAGTTCTTGTTTTGAAAAGAAAAAAGGGGAAATGCTGTGGGATAATGCTCTTGTACATTGTAAAGATTTGTCACTCAAGCCACGTGGCTAAACATAGACAAGAACTGTGAGTTAATTTAAGTTGTAAGAGCTATTTAATAATATGCTTAAGTCAATAGGCCAAACAGTTTATAATTAATATAAACCTCTGCGTGTTTATTTGGGAATGAATAGCTGTGCAACTGGGTGGACCAGAAATTTCCTTCTACAGTCATGGAGTCATCGGTTCCAGAGTCATTGCAAAGAAGCTTAATCTAAAAATGGGTATCAGTATTTCATCATCTCATATCTTAGATTTTAAGAAAAGTGATACATTGATCTGAACACCAGCATTCATCTTTCTGTTCTCCAACTACAGACACAATGTGACCAGCTGCCTTCCACTCTTGTTTCCATGACTACCACCATGATGAAATATATCTTCAAACTGTAAGCCAAAATACACCTTCTTTAAGGGGCTTTTCTTGGGTTTATTTGTCATAGCAGTGAAAAGAATAATACAGTAAATTAAATTGATTAAACAGGTAAGCACAGTGCATTTATGTTACTTATGTACTAATGGGTGAAACTTATACAGTATGAAGATAATCAAAATCCATGATTAAACTATAATGGAATACAAACAATTTCCTAGTTCTTAATTGATCATGGTAGTCTTCTTGAAAAAGAAGAAATGCAGGTAAAAAACTAAGTGGAGTTTCAAGATTACTCATTTCTGTTAATTAAAATCACAAAGGAATATCCTTTTACCTCTTACCGGGATCTGACAAAAATTGCTTAACCCATATTTATTGAATAAATAAACTTAGAAAGTTGACTTTGAACAAGTCATTATTCATCCTTTCATTGTCCCCACTCTCTTCACTTTAAGAGTGTTTTAAATGTTTTAAGCAAAATAATGCTAATCCTTGAGTGGAAGCTGGAAGGTAGAAGCTATGTTGGTTTCTAACTTTAGTGTTGTCCCAGCTTCTTAAGCAAACTGAAGTGTGGAAGGAGCAATACCATGTTAATTCTAAATATAAATCATCTCTACTGGCAGCACAAGATGGATTTTACTAAGAAGAATAATTTGGGGGAGTTTACCATGTTGACACTTTCAACTTTTTATGTGTTATATATGAATACTTGTATAACCACTGTACTTCAAACATCTCCTGAAAATACTTTTCAACAACAAGCTTGAATCATTTGCAAAATTGCTCCCATATGGACAAGCCAGAGTGAGCTGTTCTAATGACCCTAAATATTAGGGTAGGCAGCAGCCCTCACTGACATTTTGCAATCAAGGCTTTCTACTGGTTTAGTAAAGGGCTTTATTGGCCTTTGTCACTGGAAGATGGTTTAAGAAGTGATGATATTTAAGAAAGGAGTTGTTAAATCTCCTTCACTGCTACCTCTAACCTTGACTCCTATTACCAATTTATCCTGGAACTTCAGAGAAATTCACTTGTTCCTCCTTGGTCCTCGGGCTCTTCATCTATGAATCTAAAATGAGACTAGTGATTCACATGACTCTACTCAGTGAACACTATTACACAGTCAACACTAAACAGTAATAACAAAAAAATCTCAAAAAAGCTGGTATTTCTACTGATAACCCTTGACATGTTGGATCACAGATGGAAGAATAGCCTGAAAATAAAACCTACATTCAAGGCCAACAACATATTTCTCCCTTTCCCTGACCCATCTTGGCATACTATGTGTTTTCCTGTCTTCCTATTAGAAACACACTCATGCATCCTACAGTAAAGGATAAATTGAGTTTTAAAAGTTTTTTTGACAATAAAATGATAAAATGTTCACTCTAGGAATGGCACTGTTGAATGAATCAATTTAATTTTCAGTATACAGGCAAACAATCATTTACAGAAAGTCTAGTCCCAGGCCTAAGGAGGGAAGAAGGAATGGTGTATTAAAAGAACTCCATGTGTCCTATCCAGAACTATTTGTCCCCCCCATTTAATTCTCTACAAGAAGGAAAAGTAGTCAGTGTTGTTTTGAATAAAAATTTCCCCAATAGGCACTGGAATTTAAATACTTGGACCCCAGTTGGTGTATGTGTTCCAGGATACCTTGAGGGTATGGCCATATTGAAGAAGGTATGTCACTGGGGGTATGATTTGAGAGGTTAAAGACTTATGTCATTACTAGCTCACTCTCTATACATCACATTTGTGGTTTAAACTATAAGCTTTTGACTTCCCACTACTGCCACTATGTCTGTGTATGTTGCCATGTCTCCTTTCCATGACAGACTCTTATCCCTCTGGAAACATAAGCCAAAGCAATACCTTCCTTCTATAAACCGCCTTGGTCATGATGTCTTAGCAACATGATAGAGAAGCAACTAATACATAATCTGTCTTCTGTCTTTTTACTAAATGCTCATAATTCACACATCTTTGATGTGAAGATTCTACAGAGTTAACCTGAGCAAATGCAGTCAGGTGGCCAAAAGATAAACTCTTAACAGCAATTGATCACATTGTTGCATGATCAATTCAATCTAATCAGCAACACCAAAAGCCAAAATCCTTGACCATGAAACAGCAGTTAAAATCATTTCAATTACCCTAATGATTAATTTACATCAATGATGTACTTTCTCCTTGTCACTTAATGTACTTTAAACCAAACTCAGAAAATTATAGCTGAAAAAAGTAAAGTAAAGCTACTATGGTATGAAGTGAGTGGGAGAAACCCTAATCCTCACTCTGTCTGCCTTTCTGACATCTGTGCTAGGCCCTGAAGCAACTTCAATGAACCCTAGTTTACAGAGTTCAATTGGAAAATGAGTAGGTCATGCATATACCCACAGTACTCAAGAAGCTAAGAGGTAAAGATTGTTGAGAGTTTGAAGTCATCCTGGGCTACACAGTGAGTTCTAAATTACCCTGGGATAAAATGTAAACAGTCACATTCTCTCTCTCCCCTCTCTTCTCTCCTCTTCTCTCTCTCTCTCTCTCTCTCTCTCTCTCTCTCTCTCTCTCTCTCTCTCTCTCTTACACACACACACACATACACACAAATGAAAATTATTTAAATGAAACCCAAACCCCTCATTATTTTTTCTGAGAATACTAGGGCTCATATACATAGTGTAATTTAACTTTAGTATAGATAATACTAGAATCAAAGTGTTTAGAATCCCCCATCAGTACTTAACCAACAGAGCTCTTCTTGTGTGAGCTGCGGGTACAGGAGAATTTCTACTCCAAGGGTGCAGCTTTGCCTGAAGAGGAACAACATGTTGATGACTCTGCACTGGGTTAGGATATGGCAAGAGATATCCCAATTATTGAAACACAATTCAGTTGAAAACAAAGTATGCAAACACATCATTTCTTTTCTATAGAATTGATCTTACCAGAGCATGGCTAACTCCTCACATAAGTACTAGCAGCCAAATAATTTTCATACAGTGTTGGCAATATGCAATTATAAAAGCAAGAAACAACTATATTTTATTTGGTTCAAATAGGATGAACCACTTTTAAAAGAATCCATTAGTTACAAGATGAATACTCTCTGATGACAACTAGGATAATCACCAATCTGATTACAGTACATGGCTATGTACTATTACTAGTAATCTTAGCTGGGTTAATCCTTGTGGATTTCAGGGAGTTTCTCCCTAACCCCAAAATATCCCCCATCAAGATATCTCTTTCATTATTTTCTCCCTCTGTCCCACCTCAATGTGCCCAACCCAATCTGATCCTTCGTGTTCTCATATCTCTATTACATCCCTCCCTCAGTTTACTCAGGAGAACCCAATCCCCAAGCTGAGTTGCCTGCCCAACCTTCATGCATGGGGAAGAGTTTGGTCTTGCCTCAACTGGATGTGTCATGTTTTGTTCCAATCCTTGGGAGGCCTGCCCCTTTCTGAATGGAAACAGAAGGAATGGATGGGGAGGGGAATAGATGGGAGGTGGGAGAGTGATTGGGAGGAGAGAAGGGAGGGAAAACTGTGGTCCATATGTAAAATAAATGAAAAAATTAATTTAAAAAGGGGAAAAAGATTCCATTAAAGCATGGAAATCATGGTTTGGAAATCATGTATGTGTATTTCTAGAAAAAACGTCACTCTGCTGCAATCAAAACAATCAAAATATTTAAATAGATTGTATTCACTTTCCTACCCCAGTTTACATAATTATTAACAATGATGTTAATAACTTTGAGACACTGCAACTTCTGACAGGATCTTCAATACCTCTAATACATTCATATACTTATTTAACAAATAGTTATTTAGTATCCTCTATTAGCTTCTCCCCAAAAGTCCAGTGACACTCTTTCAGAACTATGTTAGCTGAAACATAAGTGTAAGAATGATTAAAGTAGAAATTAAAACTTTTGACAAAATGACCTCTGAGAGACATTTAGAGCAAAAATTTCATGATCATATGACTTCATTTTGTTAACTGGGTCTATACAGATGCTCTAAGTGAGAATATTTTGAATATATTCTTTTAAACACCTATCCTCTACTGATTTATTACATGTATGTACAAAAACACACTTTGAATTCTCATAATTGTGTCTACATGTCCAGTTTGACAACAAGCCGAAGTAAATTTCCATTTTTTTATAGTTTTAACATGATTTTTAGTCAAAATATACTACCACATTGATTTCCTCAATAAATAATCTCTAAATATAAACCTATGTTGGATATTTTGTTTTTGACTATTTTAAAGAAGCATATTATACTGAAATTTAAAATAGAAAATGAATTATTTAGATCACACCATGAGATCTGAAGGCAATTCATACACAATAGTTGCAAAAACTATTTTGAGATGTGATGTGAAAACAAAATTGAAATAACTACACAGCCTCTCTGAAAATAAAGCTGAAAGGGACAATGTCCGCTTAGATTTTAAATGGCAGTTATTCTGGCCACTCAACAAAAGAGCTTTTTCCTTCCATCAGAATTCTTCCCCAAGGGGGAAATGTGTCCTATACATAATTAAGAATGAAGTTGAAAACTCCAAGATGAAAGGCAAATCAGGAAAAAAGTTCATGCCAGCCTTGGTATATCAGAGATACAGAAATGTTAGTCCAAGGGTAGAAACTTAGAAATTGAAGTAAACTCAAGAGATCATGTGGTTAAGGATCTTTCCCTAGGTAAGAGAATCTCTAACCAATGTAAGACATGATTCTCTTAAGAGCAAATGTCACCCTTAATCTCAAAACATCATTTTAAACTGAAATCAGAAGATAGCTCTTCATAATCAAAAATGTTTCATCTCTTTCCAGTCATCATTAGATTTCCCTATTCTAAGACGCTCTAATTACAAATTTTGTAACCTTTCATCCCAGAGTTTATTTTCATTTCTTCCTGCACATATTGAAATGCAGCTGAGATTTTGATTTTCCCACACCTAAATCCAAGGGCATCGCTGAACAACCACTTGTTTACTTATGGACTTTCAGAGAAATCTGTACTTGGTATGCTCTTCCAATAAATTACTAATATGCTATGAACTTCATTATAATAAAATGCCAAACTAAACTATGCAACTAAAAATTTAAATCAATTTCTTTCTAGACATTAGAAATTAAATGGTTTACTTCATATGATAATATATAGTTAAACTATTAAATTTATTAAGTGTTATATATAAGGGAATAGTCGCTGATCAATCGCAAAAGAAAGAGATCAATTTTAAAGCTTTCCTACAGTGCAAGGTAACACAGAACTTCCTAAAATTGAATTAGATACATCTGAATGGTCTGTTTAAAGATATTTCTTCTTAATCTCAAGATATTTGCAAAGAAAATGATAAGAACTCTCTAAGTATTAATAAAAATTAATAATTTTCTCGAGTTAGAGACAACCCAGGCTTTGAGTTTAAATTAGTTTCTAAGTTTGAGATACTATATAGAAAATTAGATAAGTTATAAAATAAAATAATGGCAAGTATTCTCAGTTAAGATTCTATGACATAGGACAGACAAGAAACTAGAGGAAATTTAAAAAGGAAGTCAACTCAAACGAGTGTATCCTGCAGTCCTCATCAGAGAAGCTTCCTCCTGCAGTAGAAGGCAATTAACACAGAGACCCACAACTGGACAATGTATAGAGATTGAGAGACATTGGAAATGTCAGTTCTAAATGGGATGCCATCACCAAACCCCTCCGGGAATCTATGTAGAAAAGGAGGCAAAGGATTGTAAGATTCAAAGGTATTAGATGATCCAAGAAACAGACTTCCCGACACTTCCAAGACTGATGATACGGATATGAATTCACTGAAGATGTGTCAGCATGCATAAGAACTGCCTAAGTTCAAAATAAAGTTTCTGCACTGAGAAGTGGAGGTGGACACAAAGTCCTACCCTTACCCACTTGATAGCTTCTGTGTTACAAAAAATATCAGCTTTCTCCAATGGAGTGACACAGGGTATGTCAACCACATTCCAGGGCAGGCCACATGCACAGAAGTAGTTGGCCTACAATAAACAAATCACAGCTTTCGTGTGTTTTTTTATTTTGTTTGGCTTTTTTTGTCTTATTGGTTTTTATTTGTATTGATTTTGGTCCTGGGATTGTTCATTGTTTTTGTATTTTTTCATAGAAACGGAGAGCACATGAAGTTGGGTAGGTATGGAGGTGTGGATGATCTGGGGGAATAAAAAGAATATGTTAAAATTATATTGTATTAAAATGTTTCATAAATAAAATTGGGGAAAATGAACATTAGATAGAAAGTCTAAGTTTTGCTACTATACATATAACTGAAATGACCACAAGTGTAGAAATTTGCATAAAATAGGACACTTAAAGGGAGATTAAATATGACTGAAGAAAGTGTTTTTATTTCAATAAAAGTAATGTCATCAAAATTGTATTTATGTATTTAGTGAAATATAGGTATATACACATACATATATGTGTTTAACAACATCTAATAAAAAAGGAGGTCATAAATTTTAAAACGAGATAGGAGGGATATATGGAATGGTAGGGAATAAGTAAATGATGTAATTAAAATCCCCTAAATTAAGAGAAATAATTTAAAATAATTAAACAGAGATCACCCCCATTTTATTGTAAATTGTGAAGATAAGCTGTTTGGAAGCACAAACATGATCAAGAGGTAAACATAAAGCTAATGCTAGCCTCTTGAAAATGGGACAATACAAAGACTCATTGAACACATGTTTAAAGAAATGAGTAAGAATAGCAAGTCTACAACAACAAAGTGGTCATCTAAATCCAGATTCTTTCTGAGCACTTTGTATTAACTCTATAAGCCACATGCTAATGGATATGACCAGAAAGGAGGATCACAGAGCATCCTTGAAAATTTTGTACAAATACTCACACATACTTCTACAAACAATTTTTTGTCCAGTTTCTGAACATTTGTGGAGTCATTTAAGCCTTATCCATCAACTACAAATTCCGATTAAAATGGATTAGACTGATTCCAGGAGGCAGAGATGTGATCCATTAACAGAAAGAGCAGATTTGCTCCCTATAATCAAAAGCTTTCGAAAATTAAAGCAGCTGCCTCGGTGGACATTTTGTTCTGAAAATGAAACTGTCTTCTGGATCATCACTGCTGTGGTATACTCTCAGTGGGATTCCTAACTTAGGGATGAAATAGCTCTGATGCCTTTATACATTAAGATTTTGTAAGTGAGTTAGCGCATGCTTGTAACTCTCAGCATTTGTGATACTGAGGCAGGAGGATCTCAAATTCAAAACCAGCCTCAGCTACCTAGCAAAAACATGTCTTTAAAGAGAGAAGAAGAAAGAAGAAAAAGGAGAAGGAGAAGGAGAAGGAGAAGGAGAAGGAGAAGAAGAAGGAGAAGAAGAAGAAGAAGAAGAAGAAGAAGAAGAAGAAGAAGAAGAAGAAGAAGAAGAAGAAGAAGAAGAAGATGATGATGATGATGATGATTCTCTGAATAGTAACAATAAATTTTACCCTTTGCCTATCTCATTTTCTGGTGCTTTAAATATATACTTGCTCTCAATTGTCTTGACTTATTTCATTTTCTTTGACAAGGTAAAGGTTGAGATTCCTGAAAGTCAGGTTTATGTAAATTAATCTGTAACCTATGGGTTTGTGAAAAATTCAACATGTTAATTTTATGCAAAGTAATTCAAAAGATCATTCTTGGTTTCTTGCCTTCCCAAGTGGACATTCAAAGTAGCATAAATATTTAAGAATGTGAAAATAGCAAACAAAGCCTTCACTACGAGCACCAAAAAGGGCACCATGAAAAGTGCACAGGAGAATCCGAAAAGTCTAATGATACAAGTCTCTTTGAGTAACACCAGTAAGAGGTCAGAGTATGGCAAAACTGATCTAAATATTCAGGGAATTGAGTACAGAGGAATAGTTCCTAAAAATCACATTGGGAAAGAGGAAAGCAAGATTATGTAGGGCACAGAACTGTTCATCCTTTTATTTTTATAGGCAAGCAGCTAACCTTTACACCGTGGGCTTCAAAACATGGGAGTCTGAACTCACACTTTCTTAGAGGAAGTAGAAAGGCCCTATTCAGACTAGAAAATAATTGCAAACACAATGACATTCTGGCAACAAATTGTCACAGCCTTTAGTAATATTTTTATATAGTGTCCTGGTCAGGACATTCACTAGAAATACTGTTTCCTGTTATTTTCTAAACAGCAGGACAAGTAGGTAAATGACATTTAAGTGCCATTCACAAGCTCTACTCCAAACTATAAAGAAACAATTAAGAAAAGAACAGGCAAAGGTACATGGCTGAACAAGAGAATTTTAAAAATATATCTTGAGATCTCCTTTGATATTGGCAACTACTGGGGTTCAGAGAGTACCTCCACAAGGCTTCCAGAACAAGGAAATGGACAGAGACATATGTCCAGAGAGAGCAGCGGAAGCAGAAGCAGGGGTATGTGTGTGTGCATCTACATGCATGTGGGTTTGTATGTGTTTTCTGAAGAAGATGGACTTTCAGAGGTAACACTATTAAATTCTTCTTGTCAAAACACAAAAACCTATGCACTCAGTCATCTTAGCCATCATTCCAAATTGCCAGTCACGATGCTTAGGAAATTCAGGTTGCTCAAAATTTTTTACTAAAAACACTCTGCTCTTTAAGAGGTTTGGGTTAAACAATCTATAAGTATTTGCCATATAATATGGATTTATTGTTCAACTATGATGTGGAAGGCAGTCTACTACAAAGAAAAATTTCCAAGCAACAATTTCTGATTTCCTGCAGTTCATAGATACACTACAAAGGACAGACATACAAATAACTAAATCCTAATATGACCAATTCTAGCATAGAAGCACAAACAAAATGTGACAGGAACTCAGAGGAAGAAGACAATTGGCTCTAGCTGGAAGAGCAGGATGTGTAGGGGGATTCCAAGGAAACCTACCCAGAGAAAACAAGGCTTGAAATAGGTCTTTAAATAGGAGCAGTTTTATGAAGAGAAAGAAAAAGTAGGAAAGGATTTACGCATGCAGCAAAGCAGAAGATGAAATATCCAGAGCTCAGAAGTGAAGATTTCTTTCTCAGAATGATAAATAACTCATGATGATTTGTGTATGCTCTATGAGAGGTCTACAGAACAAGATTGATATCATCCAGGGATAATGTGGATTATTATACAGTCTTCAACTTAAAATGGCTCAACTTACAAGTTTTCAATACAAGAATCAAGAATACTCATTTGGAAAATGCATGCTTCAAATTTTTTTTATTTTATTTTATTTTTTTTTATTTTATTGTTAAAAGAAATTTTTACATTTACTCCCCTTGTTCCCGGCCCTCCCGCTCCCCCACTACCCCACTGCCCTCC
>JAQHUG010000260.1:1016500-1029117 GCA_028555095.1 Dicrostonyx torquatus | reverse complement strand
AAATGCAAATCAAAACAACTCTGAGATTCCATCTTACACCTGTAAGAATGGCCAAGATCAGAAACACTGATGACAACTTATGCTGGAGAGGGTGTGGGGAAAAGGGAACACTTCTGCATTGCTGGTGGTATTTTTAGCTTTTTGAGAAACCTCCATGCTTATTTCTGTAGTCGCTGTACCAGTTGGCATTTCCATCAACATGAATGAGGTCTCTGCCTTCCCCACATCTCCATCAGCATTTGTCGTCATTTAGTGATAATCATTGTGACTTAGTTGTATGAAATATCAAAAAAGTTTATTTGCATTTCACTCATAACTAAAGATGCTGCACACTTTGAAAATATTTATCAACTCTTTGTATTTCCTCTTTGGAGAATTCTTTGTTTCTATCTACAACCCATTTTTTAAAATTGGATTGTATTTTTTATATTTATTTTTTGGGTTTATTATACATTTGAGATACTAATTCTCTTCCAGAAGAATAGCTGGCAAATTTTTCTGAATTATCCATTTGAAATAGTGTTGTGAAAGGAACCACAAACTGAGGATACAGGACAAGTACAAACAGTGTGGGAATTAACCTGGAAGTCTCTACCCCACTGACCAGAATACATAGTGCCAGTATGTTCTATGTAGGCTTTGGGGGTGAGAAAGGCATCAAGAATTTTATTCAGCTGTAGATTCTGAGTACTAAAATTCTGATCTTGCAGACAAGATATTTCTATGAGATAAACAAACTGAAAAATAATAACCTCATGATCATCTCATTAGATTCTGAAAAAGCTTTCAACAAAATACATCCCTTCATGATAAAGGTCTTAGAGAGAACAGTAAAACAAGGAATATACCTAAACACAATAGAGGCTATATACAGCAAGCCAAAAGTCAACATCAAATTAAATGTAGAGAAACTCACAGGGATGCCATTAAAATCAGGAACAAGACAAGGTTGACCACCATATCTATTTAATATAGTTCTTGAGGTCCTAGCTAGAGCAACAAGACAACAAAAGGAGATATAGTGGATACAAATTAGAAAAGAAAAAGCCAAACTCTCACTATTTGCTTATGATACGATAGTTTACATAAGCAACCGCAAAAATTCTACCAAGGAATTTCTACAACTCATAAATACTTTCAGTATTGTAACAGGATACAAGATTAACTCAAAAAAATCAGTAGCCCTCTTTTACACAGGTGAAAGATGGGCTGAGAAAGAAATCAGAGAAACATCACCCATCACAATAGCCATAAATAGCATAAAATATCTCCTGGAGTAACTCTAATGAAACAAGTGGAAGACTTGTATGACAAGAACTTTAAATCCTTGAAGAAAGAAATTGAAGAAGACATGAGAAAGAGGAAAGACCTCCCATGCTCTTGGGTAGGTAGAATTAACATAGTAAAAATGGCAATCTTACCAAAAGCAATCTACAGATTCAATGCAATGTCCATCAAAATCCCAGCAAAATTCTTCACAGACCTCGAAACAATAGTACTCAACCTCATATGGAAAAGCAAAAAACCCAGGATAGCCGAAACAATCCTGTAAAATAAAAGAACATCTGGAGGCATCACAATCCCTGACTTCAAACTCTACTACCGACATACAGTACTGAAAATAGCCTGGTATTGGCATAAAAACAGACAGGAGGACCAATGGAACCAAATAGAAGACTCATATATTAATCTACATAACCTACAAACACTTAATTTTTGACAAAGAAGCAAAAATTATCAAATGGGAAAAAGAAAGCATATTTAACAAATGGTACTCGAATAACTATATATCAACATGTAGAAGAATGAAAATAGATCCATATCTATCACCATGAACAAAACTCAAGTCCAAATGGATCAAAGACCTTAACATAAAGCCAGCTACATTGAACCTCATAGAAGAGAAAGTGGGAAATACACTTGAACAAATTGACACAAGAGACCATTTCCTAAATATAACCCCAGTAGCACAGATACCGAGAAAAACAATTAATAAATGGGACCTTCTGAAACTGAAAAGCTTCTGTAAGGCAAAGGACACGCTCAACAAGACAACATGCCAGCCTACAGAATGGGAAAATATCTTCACCAACTCTGTATCAAATAGAGGGATGATTTCCAAAATATACAAAGAACTCAAGAAATTGGTCATCAAAAGAACAAATAATCCAATAAAATAAAATGGAGTACAGACCTAAACAGAGAATTCTCAACAAAGGAATCCAAAATGGCTGAAAGAAACTTAAACAAATGTTCAACATCCTTAGCCTTCAGAGAAATACAAATCAAAACAACACTGAGATTCCATCGTACACCTATAAGAATGGCCAAGATCAAAAACACTGATGACAACTTATGCTGGAGAGGGTGTAGGGAAAAGGGAACACTTTTCCATTGCTGGTGGGAGTGCAAATTGGTATAACCCCTTTGGATATCAGTATGGTGAATTCTCAGAAAATTAGGAAACAACCTACCTCAAGCCCCAGTAATAACACTTTTGGATATATATTCAAGGGTGGCTCAATAGTACCACAAGCAAATGTGCTCAGCTATGTTCATTGCAGCATTTTTTTTCATAGCCAGAACTTGGAAACAACCTAAATGCCCTTTGATAAAAGAATGAATGAGGAATATGTGGCACATCTATACAATGGAGTACTTACATCACAGAAAAAAATAATGGCATCTTAAAATTTGCAGGCAAATGGATGGATTTAGAATACATCATATTGAGTGAGGTAACCCAGACCCAGAAAGACAGTCATCACATGTACTCACTCATAAGTGGTTTTTAAACATAAAGCAAAGAAAACCAGCCTACAAATCACAATCCCATGGAACCTAGACAACAATCAAAACCCAAAGAGAGACATACATGGATCTAATCTACATGGGAATTAGAAAAAGCCAAGATCTCGTGAGTAAATTGGGAGCATGGGAACCATGGGAGACGGTTGAAGTGGGGGTAGAGGGTTGAAGGGTTGCAGAGAAAAATGTATAGCTCAATAAAATCAATAAAAATAAAAATAAAAAAGTTATTTCCATGAGTCCAATATGGCACTACCCTTTGGGGTAACCAGCTACTTTGTAATTGGATTGAAGATCACAAATTCTACATTTCTTAATTTTTCCCCATAGCTTTAATAAAAGAACAAATATTGGGATATGGGTTTCTATTTAGTGGCTGTCAATATTGGTGTAGGATTGATCACTTAAACATGGACAACCTATTGAGTGGGAGTTTGTTCCTTGAAAAAATTAAAACTAACTCTCCATCCCTTAGCAGTTGCTGACAACCTGTAGCTTCTCAACTAGGAGTGTGGACTTGTGTGCTCATTGTCTATCCATACTGACTGGATTTTCCCAAATTTACCAGTGGACTCCTTGGTATTTGTATGATCAGAAATAAACTATTGATTATCACACTTGGGAACCAAGTACTGGATTATGTCAGAGACTCAAAAAGCTATTTCTCTCCCCTCCATACATTAGACAATCTGAGTACCCCTTAATTTGACTCACTCAATATATACTGAAAATAAGCCATATATCCCAGTGGGCACAAATGCTATAATATTGTGACAAAGACAGACATAACCTTGTTCTTACATAAGTAGTGATCTATTGGGATAATTACACATTAAACAATTAATAAATGTAATATTTTATTATAATTAAAGTACACAAAGGAAGGAGATACAGGTGAAGCTTAGAGACCCATTCTAGTATATGATGGTTAAGTAATCTTGTTTCAAAAAGGGACACTTGGTTTGAGCATTGAATAATGTAATAACTGAACCTCTGTTAAAATTAAAGGGAGCTAGAGAATGGCTCAGCGGTTAAGAGCACTGCCTGCTCTTCCAAAGATCCTGAGTTTAATTCCCAGCAACCACATGGTGGCTCACAACCATCTGTAATGAGATCTGGTGCCCTCTTCTGACCTACAGGGATAGATGTAGGCAGAACACTGTGTACATAATAAATAAATAAATAACCTTGCTCAGCCTAAATATAGTGGGGAGGGCCTTGGTCTTGCCTCAGAGCAATGTGCTACACTTTCTTGATTCCCCATGGGAAGCTTTACCCTCTCTGAGGAGTGAATAGAGGTGAGACGGGGGAAGAAGGAAGCAGTGGGAGGAGGGGAGGGAATGGGAACTGGAATTGGTATGTAAATAATTAATAAAATAATTTTAAAAATTCAAATAAAGGTTATGTTTCATGGTTAAATAAAATAAAGTATTCAGAATCCGTAGAATATCATAGGTCTTGATAAAAAAATTTACATCATATCTTGTCCTGAGAGAATCAGCAAACAAATGTTTTATGCAGTGATCTTGTCTCCATTTTGAGACATATTACTCTTGCTCCTTACAGGGAATGAATTAGAAGCAAATGCAGAGCAACTAGGACAGCATTCTCAAGAACAGACAATCTATCATAAGCAGTGTGTTGGCATGGTGGCCATTAGGATAATAATGAAAAAACATTGCTGAAACCTGTGAAAGATGAAACTAAAGCAAGTATATAATGTATCCAGGAAGTGATATTTTGGTACTTTCTAGATCTTTCAGAAACCAGCGACACAAACTGTGCTCACACACTCACATGGTTTTGTTTTAGGTCCTGGCTCCTCTCCTAACTAGATAGGAAAGTGTCTGGTCAGAAGTCCAGTGTGGAAGATGTTACAGAACATGTCCAGATGAAAAATGACAATGGTAGTGAATGACGACAGGTTAGGGTAATAATGATAAAGTATCTTATTGATAAAGTATATCTAAGAAGTGAGGCTTTATGGCATACAACTTTAATCCCAATATCTTGGAGTCAGGTAGACAGATATCCCTGAGTTCAAGGCTACCCTAGTCTACATAGTGAGCTCCAGGCTAGTCAAGGCTTACACAATGAAACCTACTCTCAAACAAGCAAAAAACAAAAAAAAAGTATATCTATAATGCAACAGGTAGGTCACAAAACTGAAAATAGCCCTTCATACAAATTCTTAACCTACCTCTTTTTTTGACATAATCCAAATAATGTCTCTCACTGAGCCATGCCATCATACCCTTGCCATTTTGCTCCATAACTCTAAAATGAATGTGCTTTCTTTTACGCTGTATGCCTTACATACAGCATAAGTGTTTGATTCATGATTGCCTATATTCTTTGAGATCTAGTTTTGTGGCTTAATTCATACATGTTCTTCTGGACACAAAAGGAAATCTAGGAAAATATCTAGGAATTTTGTCAAGTCACCTACACATGAGTTTGAACTCAGTATGGTAGAATGATAAATTCAAGCTCCCATATTTATAAACTGTAAGATCTCAGCCTGAGCCATTGTATTATCAAACACGTTAATGACAATACTGAATAGTCTCTATGGCATTTCAGAGTTGAAAGAAAGAATGTAAGGGTTGGCTTCATCACATAAACTTCATAATCTTCCATCAGATTGCCTTATTTTGGGTCCTGGCAGTGCCTTCACTACGTTTAGGTTTGAAAAAGGTATTTAACCTGTTTATTCCTGATTTTTTTCATTTATAAATGAGACAACAATAACCTCTTTTTTTTCCTTGGATGCTACTGTACAAGGTGTAAATAGTCTATAGGTAGCAGTTGTCATCCTTATCATCTAACTTCTATAGCATTCACTCACTAAAAATTATTATCAACTTTCAAATAAAAATGCCAGGTTCCAAAAATGTTAAAGAAGATAATTTTTTTAGATGATATAGCTCCAAAGTGTGAATCTGGGATTTAAGACCAAGTGTTTTGCATTTAAAGCCCATGTGTTTATCTCTGTTTCAACTTGCCAGGAAGATCCCAGTAACCCTGGATCCTGAAGTCAGCCACTCCTAAAAGACCAAACTGCACATGGCCTTCCTGGGTGGCAAATTAGGTGCTATTCCATCGGTCAACACTTTCTTTTTGGTTCTCTCCTCTCTGTGTCTCATTTTTATCTTGCTCTGCTAACGTTTTGAAGCACAGTATTCTCTACTCACTTGCTCTTCTTCTTCTTTTTTTTTTTTTGGTTTTTCTAGACAGGGTTTCTCTGTGGCTTTGGAGCCTGTCCTGGAACTAGCTCTTGTAGACCAGGCTGGTCTCGAACTCACAAAGATCCATCTGCCTCTGCCTCCCAAGTGCCACCACTGCCTGGCTAACTTGCTCTTCTTAAACAACTTTCTCAGTCCAGTCAAAGATTCAAAATTATATACTGTGCCTGAGTTGAATTTGCTGCTGTGACTTTTCAGAGTCTGAGGAAGCATGCACAGGGCCTGCACAGGTCTACACCAGGTTCTCTGCAGATGTATTATGGCTTCCAGGTGTTTTTATGGAATTCCTGAGTGTGTGAGTGAATGGGTCTCAAATTGTACTGTTCCTTGCACTCTTTTCCTTCTGTTAGTTTTGTTCAATTCTGATGTGCTAGTTTTGTTGAATCCTATTATATTTAATTTACTATATTATCTTTTATTGTTATACCTCAGAAGTCACTTTGTTGTCTAATGAGAGACAAAAACGGAGTGAATGCAGATCAGAGTGAAGGTAGGAAGGAACTGGGAGTAGAGGAAGGGGAAACCATAATCAGGTTATATTATCTAAGAAAAATTTCTGTTTTCAATAAAAGGAAAAATTGCTACTATGAGTTTCTTCTTGTCATGGAACAGGTATCCAAAGAAAGTGGAAATACAGGAAAAATTATTAGAAGAGACAATGATATGGGCACATTATTACAGTAAAACAATGCTGATATAAGACTAATATTATAGTCAAGCTAACATTTTAGTTAATGGCATGAAGTGCCAAATAGAACAGAATTTATGACAGTTGTATATGATAAAGCTTTTCATACACTAGTACAAATAAACCTAATTCATATTTTATAATGAACACAAAGTATGCCATTGCCTCTTTAGTCCATAAACAGCATGATAAATCATCCATAAGAATAATGACCACAAAGACGATCTTAAAATGAATATCCATATTTGTGTGTACATAATATATAATGTTCATGTGAACATATTTTAATAAGAGAAACTCACAGAAGAATGATGTTCCAAAGCTAACTAGAGTTTATGTTTTGAAAGATTTGCCCAATATTTTTAATTAAATGACTATCAATTAGTAGCCCTACCCACCAATAAAATATGAGTGAGCATTTATTTTGCATTCTCAACCAACATTAAAGTAGTGCTTTCATCTGTATTATAGCTTTAGTTGTGCATTTATGTTTACATGTTTATTGACTTAAATTTGAATAATATTCTTTCAGTTCAGGGACAAAAAACACAAAAATGAGTAATTAAGGGTTACTAGGTTACTTTCCAATACGTATACACAATGTTTAAGTCAGGGTAGCATATGTATTTCCTCAAATATATGTTATTTCTGTAAGTAAAAATGTTAAAAATATCTTTCCATTTTGGTAATTTATTTTTCTGTAAATAGCTTTGTTCATATTTTTTGTTTAATTTTCACTCGAAAGTTTGACTTTTAAAGTGATTTTAATAAAATTCCTATATCTATTTATAATTTTTTAACATCAAGAGCATCTTTAAAGTCACGAAGTTTTTGTAAGTGCTCTGAAAGTCAAAAAGGAAACACTAAAACGCAGGTGTTTGAGGCAATCTTTAAAAAATAGCACAGGAAATATTTTTCTTCAAAGAAAGATAGAAAAAGTTAGAGTTGATGGAAATTGGCATCTTCAATATCACTGTCTCTTTATATGGTGTTTCGACAGTCATTAAGCAAAGAGAATCTGCAGGAATGGGATAGATACACATGAACTACATCAGCGCCTGCCGAGTTGAGGCACTTCCAGAGTATACTCAAGTTGAAGACTTCTTTTGTTCTTCTCATCCCATCACCATGAATGGACAGGAAGGTACTCGTTTTGAGAAATTGTTCCAGTAACAAAAGATTCTATATTTCTTACTTACAGTAAATGGCTAGCACCTGGAATCAGCCCGTTAGACAACACTTCTATAAATGGAAGAAACTGAATGGTAATTCAGCCCCATCCTGGCCCTTTATCCTTCAAATGACTTAGCCTTTTTCTTACTCAGTTTAAAAAGCATGGATTTGAAATGAGCTATTTCTCTAGCTTTCAGCCCTAAAAACTCTGAAGGTCTAGGCCGGTAGTAGTTCCAGGATTAGAAAGAACTGTCAAGTCTATTTGGTGACTGAGTTAATCATCTCAGCCAGTGATGCACTAATAAGTATTTAACAATTTGCTCCTCACAGAAAGGTTCCACAAGACTTTATTGGCAGCCTTTGCAAATTCCTGTGACGTAAATATCATTACTATGACTGATCTCAGTGTACCACTGTTATGTCATTAATTATGACATTTTAAAACATGGATAGAAACATCTGTTACTAGCCAGAACAAGCTGATTCCAGAACACAATAATTGCCATCAATTCTGTCTTCTAAGCCTAGCCAGTGTCTGTTTGTGGGTGCTCTAGAATTAGATTCAGAATGGATGACATCCTGAGCAAAGAGATGCCCTATGTGACAGCCAGCAAAACCAAATGTCAGAGGCGAAGCTATTGCTGTTCCTTTTAACCTAGAATACTCTTCAACAAATCGCAAACATAACTCCCTTACTATTCAGAAGAGGTAAAATGTCCCCAATATACTATTTTTGGATGTAGCTAAACACAAATGTTCAAATGTAAAAGTAGTTTCAAGGCCTTAAGAATATAAGACTTAGCCAGGCAGTGGTGGCACATGCCTTTAACCCCAGCACTTTGGAGACAGAGGCATGACGATATCTGTGTTCAATGACAACCTATTCTACAGAGTGTGTTCCATGACAGCCAAGACTACATAGAGAAGCTCTATCTCCAAAAACCAAACCTAAACAAACAAAATACAAGACTTAGGAAAACAAATTGATTCATGGGCTAGCAAGATGGATGAGAAGATAAAGGAGCTTGCCAATAAGCCTGGCAACTTGAGTTTGATTCTAGGACTCACATGGTAGAAGGAAAGAACCAACCCCCTAAAACTTGTTTTCTAACCTTTACATAGGCACTCATAGGTGCAAACATACGCATTCATAAAATAAAATAAAAATGCAAAATAAGAAACCTGAGTCTCCTTTGGCATGAGGAAGTACTCTACAAGCCACAGAAAGAGAAATCTGGACATTAACCCAGCCCCAAAACCCTCCACCTACAACCTGGCCTGCCTGCAAGTTGTGCTGAAGCAATAGTGGCTCAGAACTTGTGGGAGTAGCCAAACAATGTTTGGTTTAACTTGAGGCCCACATAGCCTTGATGGCCAGGAACCTGAGACTAGCTAACCCAGAGACTTAGGGCAACACCAAACACCACTGGCAATAAACCAACAAATAAATAAATAAATAAATAAATAAATAAATAAATAAATAAATAAATAAATAAATAGAAACCTAATGAGATTCTGCTATACTCATAGATTGATGCCTTGTCCAGTCACCAGCAACAGTTGGGAGCAGATACAGAGACACACGGTAGACATTATGCAGAGGAAGAATCTAAACTGGACTTCTGTATTAGGGCCCATCACCTCAGAAATCAGGGAACCTCACAGAAGATGGGGAGGAAAGACTGTCAGAGGGGATGGAGGACATGGCCCACTAAACCAACTAAGCAGGGCTCAAATGGGCTCACAGATACTGAAACTGCAAGCATAGGCCTGCACGGGTCTGAGCTAGGTACTCTTGCATGTATGTTACACTATTCATATACTTGGTGTTCTTCTGAGACTCCTAACAGTGGGGGTTGGGGTGTGTGTGGCTCTTTTGCTTGCTCTTGGTACTCTTTTCCTCTATTGGGTTGCTTTGTTCAGCCTTGATATGAGGGCTTTTGCTTTGTCTTATTGTATTTTTGTCACTCTGAGCTGATACATTTTTGGAGCCCTGCCCTTTTCTAAGAGAGAAATGGAGGGGAAATCTGGAGAGAGAGAAGTTATGGGGGAACTAGGGGGAGTGGAGAGAGGGAAAAATGTGGTTGGGATGTATTGTCAGAGAAAAATCTATTTTCAGTTTAAAAAAAAGGAAACCTGAGACTTAAACAAAAGTTCTAGTGAACAATCTGTTGATCACTATTTAATTAAGAAATCTATCATAACAAAATAATAAAACAATGTGGTTAGAAATGAAATATAAAAATCAAAATATTTTTCCTGAAAGAATACAAAACATGGTTGGTTCATAAACATTGCTTTTCCCATATCAACAGGAGACACCAGCGTACTCTCCAGCTATGTATCTGCCCTTGATGCAGTCGAAAGGGCATACATTTGTGAGCTCTACCCTCTGCAATCCACTGGTCACCCCTCATATGCGCCAATAAGATTTGATTCATAGTTATTATCAAAAAGCCTCACACCAGACTATTTTCCTCAAAGGCCTGAACTGATCCTCATGGATGCACAGTGAAAGCAAAGCCCAGATACAACCCTATCTGCTACTCATGGAAACAACTGATAGTCTTCATCAATTGCTAGTGACTTAACATCATCTCCCTTTACATAAACAACAACAGCAGCAACAAAAACCCACAACACTGAGCCTGGTGGCATAGGCCTATAATCACAGCTACTACTAGAGAGGCTGAGGTAGGAGAATTTCAAGTTTGAGGCCTTTCTGGGCTACAGGGAGTTCAAAGTCAGTCTGAGTAACTCAACAAGACTCTTTCAAAGTAAAATGGAGGGATTGGTGGCAGAGTGATTATCTACCATGCATGAAGAGTCCTGGGTTCCATCCCCAGAACTGTGAATAAAGGGGGGAATGCAAGTTAGTTATCCTAATGGGGAAAATGATGTTAGTTATTTTAGCTTAGGGGAAAAAAAAGATAATCGCATTCTGGGAAACGTTCCTAGAATATGAACCAAAGCAGGAGCAAATATTTTTCTTCCTGTTCACACCTTCTATGAGGATATATTCACAGTACCCTCTGCTGTTCTGTAGAAATATTACAGCAATACCAGGAGGCAAGAGAAAGTCAATACACCTGCCATAAGAGACCCATCAAAGACACATAGTGAATATTGCAATTAAGGAAGTGTGAATATTACAAGGCAGTCTGTCTATGTTCCCAAGGCCCTATTAAAGGAGTTTCTTCCGAATGTGTTTTTTTTCCCTATGGAAATGAGATACAAACACGTAGAGAATAAGTATTGTAATCAGGATTTATTACATGAGATACCCTTTAAGGGGGCACAGGATACTCAAAATGGCATAGTTTCATTAATGGTATCTGTATAATGTATTCTCCATATAGTGTGAACTGCCAACATTAATGCCTCTGACATTTAGTTAGCCCTATAGATAATGATTTATGTTGCATTGCCTTTTATACTATTCCCCACTTTTCTATGGGTTTTAATCTTAACGAGGATCTCTATCATCTCAGCCTTCCCTTTCTCTGCAGCTTTTATTACATACATATCATTGAAAGGGGTTTATTTGCATTTTCTTTTCTTCCATTGCTATTTTTTTTACCACAAATTCTTCTACCATTATAATAGACTTCTGATCACAAAATTACTATTGAAATACAACCAAGACTTGTCAAGATTTAAAAATCACACAGAACACATAGGAAACCTTCACATAGATGTCATCTTACACCCATCAGAATGACTAAGATCAATAAAACAAAAAACAGCTCATGCTGGTGAGGAGGTGCAGTAAGAAGATTACTAATCCATTGCTGGTGGGAGTGCAAACTCATACAGTTACTATGGAAATTAGTGTGGCGGTTCCTAAGAAGATGGGAATCAATCTACTTCAAGATCTAGCTACACTACCCTTGGGCATATCCCTAAAGTACTCTCCATTGCACCACAAGGAGACTGGCTTAACCATGTTCATTGTTGCTCTATTCATAATAGCCAGAAATTAGAAACAACCTACGTGACTCTCAGCAGAAGAATGGATAAATAAAATGTGGTAAATTTATACAACAGAATATAACTCAACTGTTTAAAAATGAAATCATGAAATTCACAGTAAATGAATGGAAATAGAAAAAAATTCTTGAGTGGGGTAACCCAGACCCAGAACGACAAATGTGTATATCCACTTATATGTGATATTAGTTGTTTATTCAATGATAACCATGATACAATCCATAAAATCATATTTTGGCATAGAGTAATGGACAGAGTGTCAGGGACAGATAGATCTCTCTAAGAAAGGGAAATATAATGCATAGTTATAGATTAATGGGGGGCTGAAACAGGAGGATTAAGTGGAGGGGGAGAGGGAGCTGATAGAGGGAATATAGGTGGAGGCAGATAAAATTAAGGGACATTTGGGGGTAGTATGAAAACATAATACAGTATTTGCTTCCTAAAATATGCATATATGAACACTATCTAAATGAAATTTTCAATTATTTGGGGGAGACAATGCCCCAACTGGCCATCTCTTATTACCAAATGAAATACAGTACAGGGATTAGGATACATCCAATTGAGCTGTTGAACAAATTTGTCCCATGGAACTCTCAAACATCCTAGGCTGTTGCCAAAATTGTAGGTTGCTTTCCACAAACTGAAAGCAAGGTCCCATTATTGAAGACAACATCTAAAATATGCATATATGAACACTATCTAAATGA
>JAQHUG010000260.1:984673-1011327 GCA_028555095.1 Dicrostonyx torquatus | reverse complement strand
TGGTGTAGGAGGGTTCTTCTGTATTTTATGTTGCTTTCATTGGGTTATGAATAAAGAAACTGCCTTGGCCTGTTGATAGGGCAGAACTTAGGTAGGGGTGGAGGACTGAACTGAATGCTGGGAGAAAGAAGGGTGGAGTCAGGGAGATGACATGGATCCACTGCCAGAGATAGACGTGTTGAAACTTTGCTAGTAGGACATGACCTCATTCATGGTGATATACAGATTAATAGAATGGATTAAATTAAGATGTAAGAGTTAACAATAAGAAGCTAAAGCTAATGGGCCATGCAGCGATTTAATGAATACAGTTTCTGTGTGATTATTTTAGTTCTGTTAGGCTGGGACAAACAAGTGGTTCCTTGCAACATCAGGGAGGAGGTTTCCAGGTAAACATCAGTTTGATTTCTTCAAATTCAGTGACCAAAGTATATGATGTGTATACTAATAGGGTTTTACCTTCAAGTTCAAGCAGGAGACCAAAAGAGATGTCAATAACTTCTATTATTTAAGGAAAGTACTTTAAGAAAAATACCCAGTTCTTGGCATTGGACTTTTTGTTTGATAGTTTATGGTTTCTAGGATGAACATTATCCTTGCATGGGAGTTAATTAAAATTAAGTCACCTATATATTTTCATAAGTTTATAAATTAATAAGTTTCTCTATGACTTTTCTAAGCACCCTTTGTGTTATCTGTTCCTCTTCCCTCTTTCCCTTCAGTTTAACATTCCCATGCCTTCCTCATTAAATCGTTCCTATTTTTCCTTTTCATATCATGTGGTTTCTACTATCCTTCTCCATTAAGTTCCTTCCTTCTCCCCCACTGATTTCTACAGTTTGAGTAACTTCTTTTGAATAAAGCACAGTCCTAGGAATCCTCTTAACATATAATTGTCCTTAAATGTTACAGCACACCTTAATCCAAAGTAACTATAGATTTTCATATGAGATAGCTCATAAAATAGAGGTACAATAAATTTTATCAAAGAAGGATAAATACCAAAGGATAAACATCTATGAAATACAGGGAAAGTCTAGTTAGCATACTGAAGTATTACCCAACCATGTTGTAACACAAAGGAATCATGTAAAGGAATTCAGAATAACCAGGAAGAGGAGAAAGGATCACCAAGGACAAGCACAACATTCATCCCAGTTTTAGTAAAAGTCAATCTGCATTCAATATTCAACTTAACTGAGAATCTTTACCCTTCTCTCAGAATACAAAGCCTGGATGAACAATACACACGGGGATGGTTTCAGCTATCCAGTTATCTTCTCGAACATCCTAGATACTGAGAGTAGTTTCCATGCCACAAAACTACTATGAAAGCCACACGAATGCTTCTGTTGCTTCCTTCTCCCAGAAAACTCTAGCCCTTCTCTGGCTTCCAGCAGCCATAGTAGAAAAACAAGAGAAGACCAAAAAATCTGGACTTTTGGCATAAGAAGATGGTGATATCTGATGTTGTCAGAAACTTTACCACAAGCAAAATGTAAAATGAAGAATTAATGATACAACTACAATCATTCGTAGGATAGCTATTGATTTCATTAAAATAGCAATAAAAAAGATCATGTAACTCCTAATCCTATATATCCTGAAGTCTAATGATGCCATAATTTCCATTATATCAATGTTTAAAAAAAATTTCACACATCATGTAACTATTTAAAGTATTACTATTCCAGAAATCTGCCGTGACTCTCATAATTGGGAGATCTGTTAATAGTGTCTTCATTCATCTGAACTTTAAGCTAAAAATTCAAAGACATCCCCCAAAGTCCTCTTCTTTATGGGACAAATCCAATTCAATCATTAACATCTCTTATATCTGTTTCCTTTTCTCTGAATCATTGCCCTACTTCAGAGAGCCACAGTTTTCCCAACTGGGTTCTTACCAAAGACTTGAAAGTGGGTTTGTCTCCCTCCATTTTGCTAGCAGCTCTCACCCCTCATCAGAGAACCTTCTTTTTGTAGTGATGGCAGTTAATACAGACTCACAACTGGTCAAAGTGCAGAGAAAAAGTAACTACAGAGTGTTCATCTCTAGATGGGAAATCTGTATAATATGCTCTTCCAAGTGGTCCAGGAATCACCATGGAAGAAAGGACAGGAAGATTATAAGAACGAGAGATTTCTGAAGGACAGTGCGAAACAGTGTTTTCTGAACACGACAGGACCATTGCACATGAATGCTCATAGATGCTGTTGTTATGTTCACAAGATATACAGAAGATCAAACTAGGAAAAAATTCAAGCATGGGTGGAATAACAGCTCCTGAGGCCCCACTTCAAAATGAGGAGTTATCTTTAGTTAATGGCTACCAAAGAAGGAGAGTCAGTTTTTCCTTTTCTGGAATGAGGCACTTGGTACATTATCCATGTGCTAGTGAATGGTCTTATACCCATGTCCATACTGGAAGCATTGATTGAAAACAGTGGGTTAAAAAATGTGTACATGAAGTTGGCATGGAGAAGTGGTGGGTGCTTATGGTATGAGTTGGATGGGTGCAGTTATGAGGCTGATTTAATCAAAATACTACTATGACTCTCTTTTCCCTCCCCCTTCTCTTTCTCTGGCTTGTCACTAACTCTAACTTCTTTTTAAAAAATCATCATACGTGTGTTCAGACGGTGCTTTCAAAGTTTAGTCTACCCCTCCTGTGTCATCCACTGCTTCTCCTACTGACACACTACATAATATACTAAGTACTTTTATTTCATACTGCTTTAAAAAAAAGCAGCCTGTTCCTACATCTACCACTATAATATGTGCAGAATTCCATGTTGAGATCTCTTTCAACATCATGGAAAGTACTTCTCTTTTAAAACAATAAAACAGTAGCTGGCAAAACAACTCAGTCAGTATAGTGCTTACAGAACATGCATGAGGACCTGTATTTGAACCCACAACAACCTGGAAAAAGCCAAACGTGCATGCACCTGTAATCCTGGTACTACGGAAGCAGAGACAGAAGAACTCCTGAGACTTGCTGACCAGTTAGTGTAGCCAAGCCAGCAAGCTTCAGCTTTAGTGTAAGAACCTCACTCAAAAACTAAGGTCAAGAAACAATTTAGGAAGACAATTGATGTTGATCTCTTCTCTCCAGAAGTATACCCACATATCTGTAAATACACACTGTAACAACACAAACTCTTCATACACAGAGAGATAAACACACATGCGCACACACACACACACAGCAACAATATAAAATATTCTCCAGAGATACCCTCTGAAAGAACCTAGGTACAAGGGGAAGGCATAATGACAAGGTTGTGCATACAAGCCTATCTGTCTACAAGCAGGACCAAGCAAGCAGCAACACCAGTTAGGAAGCAGACAGTGCAGGGACAGTGGTTTAGTCACCTGATTTCTCCTTCAGTAATTTTAATTAACAGTACCAAATATTGTGGCTCCTGCCTTCATCTACAGATTTTGATCTTTTGAATAGTATTTCAATCCCAGTAACTTAATTACACCTTCGTCATTATCTGCATTACCTTGTTACAATCTCAAAGCCACAATTTCAAAACTGGAAACCTCTGAAATTGGGTTAGGAAAAACATGTTATTATTTTTGTTCACTTCTCATAGAAATACAGCATTTCCTTCTATTATTAACTAGGCAACTAATCATAGATAGTAGTATCTGTAACTTTGTCACTAATAGAAATTAAGGATAATTTTATATCCCATTAAAATCATGGCAAATGTCCCAAAATATTCTTTATTCTCATTCAATACTTTAAATTATGGTCATATTAGGCCATCTGTTAGATCCCATTATTTCACATATTAACAAAAAGCATGAAAATGACTTTGTACAATATGTTTTGGAAATATTTTGATGACTGTATTTAAGCATGCTTGGGTTTCTTTATGTTCCTTTATATTTTATTTTTGTATGATTATAAAAGGTTTCTGAGAAGAAATACAGTTTTGAATCTTCACCAGTCTTCTAAATGGGACTTGGGAACCACAAAAAGGTTAAGAAAGGTTGTCTATAGCAATGGTTTTCAAATGTCAGCCTGTAGAAAAATGCCCAAGACTCCTGGGCACCAATCCCAGTGATACTAATTAGTTGGTTATTCAAACACTTTCATTTTGAACCCCGATCTTTGGGTAATAGCTATATAGCAGATCCTTTTATGCTATTTTGATAAAGACTGGCATAGGTACATTTGAAAAATATGTCCCATTGTCACAATCAGAACCACTCTTTCTTAAATTATTCTATACACACATTACATCCTGACAGCAGCTTCCTCTCCTTTCACTTCTCCCAGCACCCCCACCCCACCACCTGCCTGCTCCCCTCGATCCATTGCTTCTCCATTTCCCTTCTGAAAAGAGCAGGCCTCCCAGGGATACCAACAGAACATGGCATACCAAATTACAATAAGACGAGGCACAAATCCTCATAGCAATGCTGAATGAGGAAACTCAGTAGGAGGACTAGGGTCACAACCATAGGCAAAATCATCAGAGACACCCCCTCACTCTCACTTTTAGGAGTTCCACAGTAACACCAAGCTATATGACAACAACATAGATGAAGAATACCTAGCTCAAAACCGTACAGGGTCCCTGATTATCATTTTTGTCTCTGTGAGCCCAGTTTAGTTGATTCTATGGGCTATGTTCTCGATCCATCTGATCCCAAGAATCCTTCCTCATCCTCTTCCATGTAGTTCCCCTGACTTTGCTTAGTGTTTGGCTGTGAGGCTCTGAATCTGCTCCCATCAATTGCTGGACAATGACTCTCAAATGACAATTGGGCTAGGCCCCTATCTATGAGTATAGCAGAATACCACTGGAAATCATTTTATTTAATTTTTCTTTTTTTGTCAGTCAAGTTTGGTTTTATTCTTGATCTCTGGGATGTTTTGCCTCTGGTTCCTGGCCATCCATGTAGGGTGGGGGACGGGCTCCCTTTTGTAGGTATGGGCCTCAAGTTAGTCCACTCATTGATTGGCTACTCACACAAGTTCTGTATCAATATTTCCCCCAGTACATCGTGCAGGCAAGACATATTGTAGTTCGAGGGCGTTGTGGCCAGATGGATGTCTCAGTCTCCATGCTGGGAACCTTGCCTGTATCCTCCATTACTAGTAGATTTTTCTAGGGTTTCTCTCATAGATTCCAGGGAGTTTCCAGTGCACTATACTTCTAGATGATCTACCAAGAAAGAGATGACTGGAAAGTCAAGTCTCTCACTACTCTCTCCCTCCTACCCCAAGCCTGAACTCTCCTGTTTCAATCATCACCTGCCCTCAGTCCACCCACACAATCTATTCTATTTACCTTCCCAGGGAAATCCATGAACCCTATCTTATTAAGTCCTCCTTGTTACTTAGCCCCATCATATCTCAAGAATACTTGCTCAACTATGTTTATAGCTGCTTTATTCATAATAGCCAGAAATTGGAAACAACCTAGATGTTATTCAGCTGAAGAATGGATAAAGAAAATGTGGTACATTTACACATTGAAGTACTAATCAGCTGTTAAAAACAATGGCATGATGAAAGTTGCAGACAAATGATGGAACTAGAAAAAAAATCAAATCATCCTGAGTGAGGAAACCCAGACCCAGAAGGATAAGTATGTACTCACTTATAAGTGGACATTAGCTGTTAAGTAAAGCACACTGAAGCTACCACCCACAGACCCAGAGAGAACTACTCCTGAATTCGTTATGAAATCTTTTCATTCTTTTTACAAATCTTTCTCCCCATTTTGAGACAAGGATTCACTCTCTAGATCAGAGTGCCCAAAAACTTGTCAAGTTCATTTTAACTTTCCAAATACTGGGATTAAATGTTTTGCAACACCATCTACTAAGATCCTTTTATTATTAATGGTATAGAAATAATGTAACCCTAAACACTTTATAGAGGAGGTAGAAAGTGAAAAGAATTTTGCTAAAATCAAGAAGAAAGGTGACTTGAAAAATTAAAATACAAAGAATATTTTAGATTTTTTTCAAGTAAACCAAAGAAAGCCATGAGCAGATTTCCCCTTTTACCTGTTCCCCAACTATGGTAAATCAAAAATTACCTTCATTGCCATCAATACAGATACCACTTTAATTATAGCTTTGGAAACACATTTCTCACTCATCAACTTATCTCTCTACCCCAAAGTCACAATCTTAATATGTGCAGCGGCAGCCAGGCAATAGCTCAAGGCAGAACTGAGGCATGCCTTCTCATTCCTTCTTATTTCCTCTGTATTTAATGTAAAACTACAGTTTAAGAGCAATTAATGTGAATTCAAAGAACTATCAAGTCTAGCATTTCTTTTCATTTCCTCAGAATTGTTGAGGGTAATACCTTCTCCCTAAGACTGCTGCCACTGCCCAGCACTGCTGCATTCCTACAGCCCAGCATCCTTCCATTTCAGTTCCTAGCCAGTACTCAGGGTAAAATTTTCACATGGATTGGTTGTCTTGCACTTTTCAATATTTTCAAATGGCTCCTTATTTCCCTCAAGACAAATTCTATACATTCAACATAGTATTAAAGGCCCTGCATTATCTTGACCTTGATATTCCTCTTATTCTTTCATACTCTAAATTTCAACTGTGCTGTTTTTTTTCTCCATAACCAATTAAGTAACCCCTTTGTTGTTTCGGGAACCTCCCACATTCTTCCCCTCAGGCTCTGTGCCCCAAATATTCACCTAGGTAAAATTCCCCATGCTTTAAGTTCCAACTTAAATATAACCTCTTCCCAGAGACTTCACTTAACACTCTACTAAAGTTGTTCATGCTCTCCTCCTCCTTCTCCACCATTTCTGCCTATTTATTACCTCCACAACATTACTTGTGTCTTGGATAAATGTACTCATTTATTTACTAGCTATCGTTTGTGTTCCCCAATAGAGTGCAATATCCAACGGGGATAGGAATACATCTGCCTGATTTGACTGTACATTTTGATTTGACATAATACTAATTATTGAATAAATATTTATTTGTTGATTGAATAGAACAACACCGTTTTTAGTGTTCTGTCTAAATATGACAACCAAAACATCATAGCACTTTCGTATGTAATTAACTAATTAATACACACAAGCTCTACAAAGTCATGTAATCATGCCTGTTTCATTCATGGACATATACCTATGGGTTTGGAACAGTCTTTAAAACTGAATGTTCTATACATGATTATGCAAAGAAAACAGGCAAGAAAACAGTGTTGCAAGTTCTGATTTAATGAATACCAAAGATAAGACAAAAAACAAGTATGTTGCAATATTTGAGTAGGGATAAATATGATAAAAGAAATGTTGACAAAACACAGAGGACATAAGGAGGGTAAGTGGTACACTAGAGCTTATTAATAGACACCCACCTGAGCTGCAGTGTGAATGACAAGTATAAGGGCTGGAGAGATGCCTCCGTGGTTCATATCACTTGCATCCTTGCAGAAGACTCAGATTGTGTTCCCAGTATCCACATGGCAGCTCAAAATTACCCATAACTCCAGTTTCAAGGCATCTAATGTCTCTTCTGACCTCTGAGGGCAATGGGTATGCATTTGGTACACATATGTGTAGGCAAAACAGTTGTACACATAAAATAAACCTTTTTCTAAAAGAAAGTGTATCATGAGAAATGTTTGAGCATGATGTACTACTGATACATCATCCATTCAGGGAATATATACATATATATATTCAAGATGCAAGAAAGGTTAAAACAACATCCTATATACTCAGAACCTTTGGATGCATTTGGTGTTCATGGAATATAAAATGGAATTAGGGACAACAGAAAATAAAGGTACAGAGGTAGAATAAGTAAATGGTGGGAGAAGCAGAAATTGCCATAGAAAACCACAGAAAAGAATTAAAGGATTGGAAATTTACGTTTGTTTTTACAGTTAGGATTAGACATGGAGATCAGGCTAAGCCCAGGAACAGGCACATCCAATAGAAGGTTATTACAATGAATCATATAGTTTTGTTTCTCAGAATCTCTGATAAATTACAAATAACTGAAGTTCAAATTTCTAGACTTAACAATATTCAATTGTTTGTTCATGGATGACACAACAAAAACTCTCTTAGAAATAATAAAATTAAGTAAAATCACAGCCTCCAAAAAGAAACACACAAAAATCTGGGCAGGCCAGATCTTCCTGAGAAGGGGAAATAGAAGAAATTTTGTGAGTGGACTGAGGGCAAGTAGGGATGGGAACATGAGTGAGCAGGCTGGGGGAGGGACAGAGGGGTAGAGTACTGAGAGTGACTACTGGAAATGGTGGGGGGAGTTTCAGGATCAGGTAAAAACCTGGGGCAAGAAAATCTCCCAGGAGTCTACAGGGAACACCCCAGCTAAGACTCCTAGAAATAGTGGATATACAGTCTGAACTGGCCACCTCCTGTGATCAGGCAAAACTTCAAGTGGAGGGAGTGAGAAACCAACCCAGCCTCATAAACTTTGACCCACAGTCTGTCCTGCCTATGGGATGTGCTGGAGTAAGATTGGCCTAGAGATTGAGGGAGTAGCCAAGCAATGAGTAGTCTAGCCAAAAACCCATGCCAGGGAGTAAGCCCACCCCACACTGCTGGAGCACCAGGAACCACAAGCTGGATGACTCAGAATGACTTAGAGAACTAGGATAGAACCAAACATGAATGGAGGAAAGAATGTCAATGTAATGATACCTATGATATTCTGCTATACTCTTAGATTGAGTCCAATTGTCCTCAGAGAGTCTTCATCCAGTAACTGATGGAAACAGATACATACCCACAGGCAAATATTAGGCAGAGTTCAAGGAGTCCTATATAAGAGAGGGAGGAAGGATTGTAGGAACCAGATGGGTCAAGGACATAATAAGAGAATAACCTACAGAATCCACTAAGCTGGGCTCATAGGTGCTCACCAGGGAGGCTGCATGGGACTAATCTAGGCACTCTGAATATATGTTAATAATTGTGTAGCTTGTTCCTCTTGTGGGATTCCTAACAGTGGGAGCAGGTGCTTTCTCTGACTCTTTTACTGGTTTTGGGGATACTACTCATACTGGGTTGCCCTGTGCTTAGTCTTAGTGCAACTTGATGTGCCATGTTTTGTTAATATTCACGGGAGACCTGCCCTTTCCCGAACAGAAATGTAGGAGAAATGGATTAGATAGTGGGAACAGAAGAGGGGTAGGGAGAGGGACTGGGTGGAGAAGAGAGAGGAGAAAATGTGGCCACGATGCAAAATTAATTAATCAATCAATTAATTAAGATACCTGGGTAGACAGGATGGATTAGAGGGTAAAGGCATTTGCCTCCAAGCCTGACAAACTGAATTCAATCCCTATAATCCATGTTGTAGAAGGGGATAAATTATCCCTGAAAGTTGTCCTCTAGCCTCCACATGTACATGCATGTATAAGCCCTTCCAATTATAAAGTATGTACTTTTAATTTATAGTCCCTCTATGCATTAATATGGAACTATCTGGAAAAATAGCAACAGAGCAATGTCACTTATAATGGCCACAAAATTAATACATCATTAATATAGTTCATCAGGAATTTAACCAAGAACATAAGGATCTCTGATATGAAAAGTATTAAAAACTGCTAAAGAAAATACAAATAAATAGGTGGATAGTTTATGTTTATAGATTAGGGAAAAATACTATTATTGAAATGTACTTAATGTTCTAAATGCCCAATGAAATTCCCATACAAAATATCACTGCTATTCTTCATAGAATTAGAAAAGAAAATCTTGGGATTCATATGAAACCATGAGAGTCTCCAAACAGCCAAAGCATTCTTAACAAAATAAATCAGGATGTATTATACTATCTGAGGTCAAGATATATTCTAAAGCTGTAGTAATCAAAATAGCCAATGTTAACATAAAAACAGACATAACAAATGAATAAAAGAGAGTTTCCAGAAATACTTCTGTATTTATAAATAACCCATGTAGAATTCCCACCCCCAAAAAACCCACCACCACCACCAAGAACATACATGAGAAAAGCTGAGAACCTTCAATATATGTTCCTTAAAATATTGGAAATGTACATGCATATGGATGGAACTATACTCCTATCTCTCACCAGCCACAGTGATTACCTCAAAAGAGATTTGAAGCAAGGTGCAGATGCTTTGAAATGGTTTCTAGGTTCCCAGATGCCTTATTACTATCCATTCCTTCCTAAATAACTATTTGGTTAAAAAAGATTAAAAATCTCTGAAATGTAGTCCAGGATTCTGATAATATATAATCAAGATGCCCATACTCATTTTTATAATTCCCCAATGCCAGTAACCCTACATATGATGAATAATAATAATTCTGGTTTTTAGGGATTTCAACAAGATAGTATGGACAGCTAATGTTCTTGTATACACGATGATCTTTTCTTTCTAATCAAGGTGCTTCACAAACGCCATCAGAAATGATTGTAAGTCTCTAGGTCACCTTTAGATGTCATATGAGATGGAGTTTACCTGACTGATAAAGCTTATGTCAGTGACTAAAGAACATTTCTAATATTAATTATGCTCTTCATTCATGAAAGATGAAACGATTATTTTCCCACAGTATTACCATTAGTGAACTATGTAGTCATGACATTTATGGTATAAAATGGAACTGGCAATTTTCCCCACCTCTGGGATATATATATTCACAAAGACATAGAGGAAAATGTGAGTATCAAGTTAAACATCTTGTGGTTACAAATCAAGAATCAGCTAGAATAAGCCTCCTGGGCTGAAGAACTTTTAACTCATGATCTACAAATCTGTAGTTTCAAATTCCCTTTACTGGCAACTGGTAAGAACTATATAAAGATGTTAGGAAGAGAAAGATATGTGAAAAACACCTTCCACATGTGTGTGTTTATGTGTATCTATTAAATGTGTCTTTTACACTCCCAAACCAAACAAAAATGACATTTTTACCATGAATACTTCCTTTAGCCACAGTATTGCCGCAAATACTACACGTTAGGAATTTAAAAACTGAACTTAGGTCTTCTAATACATAAAAGGGTAGAAGATGTCCATGCCATTTAAGTTTACCAATGAACAAATAAAACACACAAACACCTCCAAAAATCCCCATTCCTCCCTTAACATAATTTATACTTGAGGACATAATATTCTAGTTTCATTCTTAGCTAATATCAGAACTTCAGGTCTTGAAGAGAATTACTTGAGCTTGCCAGCAACATAAATAAGATATAATCCCAGATTCTATTAAGTCCTACATACAATTGCATTTCAGATAAGGGAACCCATGCTTCATAATTTAAGTGCAACAATGTTTCTGTTTTGATATTATCATAAAGAAATTACTTTTGTTCGCAGTGTTATCTGACCTTCATACAGAAACTGATTAAAATCTTTCCCCTTACAACAAAGACAACTGTAAATGAAAGTTGAAATGAAATATATGGCCTAGCATCATTGTACAAAGAGCTTTCCTATTCAAATAAGACACCACCTCAGAAAAAAATCTAGGTAGGCTCATATTCCCCCTACAATCAACACAATTGTCTTATACACAAAGGATACTTTATCATTCATAACAGCAAGTTGTCACTTTCAGGGACAGCTTCAGCATAATATGCCATTATTATTTTATATATTTTATTCACAGGTATTATGTGTATTGAAATGACCCATGTCTTACAGCTAGGACAAACATGAACACATTCCAATGGGCTTTTTCTTAATGTCACATTGGAGCAAAGAGGGTCAATCTAGTGAACCTTTTGCTCTTGTTGCATTTCTAACTTTCTGCTGATGAAGTGGGGGGAGGCAAGTATAGATTTTCAAGCATCCATTTCTCAGGTATTTAATATCAGCCCAATATTAAAATTATTTTCACTTACCCACAGGACAATTGCAAAGCCAAAGGAAATGAAGCAGATCAAATAGAATGCCTTAATTAATGGAGGAAAAAAGGAAAAATGTAGTTTCTAGAATGACTTCATGTTTGATCATAGACTGCAGAAAATACTTATTTTCCTTGCCTGTGTATCTGTACCTTTTCTATGTGTGTATAGGACACCAAAGAGACATGTATTCCTAGAAATCATTGGGGTTATTAGAAATTTTCTGATTTAGAAAATTCTTTCAACATAATGATCAATGTGTTCCAATTCCTGCATGTTATTAAGGGTACTTAGTGAGCTTTCAGGAAAGGAATGTGAACAAAAAGAGAGAATAGAACATTTTCTAGAACATAACTGAAAGTGGTATCATGGGCTTTTAGAATTGTAAAAGACCCACACAATCATCTTGAAAACTCTACTTCTTTAAAACCAATCTTAGAAATACGAAGGTCAAATGGATATTTTAGACGTCATGTGAGTAGTCAGTGATGAATCTCTATTAGAACAGACATCCCAGCACTCTCTTGCCATCCCCAGTCATACTACATACAGATGATAATTTGCCTGTCTTGATATGTACAACTCTTAAAACATAAGAACTTTGTGTACTGGCATACCTATACTCAAACTTACTAGTCTAAATTCATAGAGAATACAATGCAATGTTCCTATCATCCTTTTGACAGTGTTTCATCTGGATTAAAAACGAAAGACATATTCATTGCAGAAATGATGATTTCCAAAAAAGTATTATTCAGTGTCTTGTGGTGAAGTATGCAAAACAATTCTCATAAATATGTCAGGAACAAAGGCTCAACTCATTCTAATATAGGCAGTACCAAGGAAGTGTCTAGCTTTTTAATTAGAAATTGTTTTTCATTCTTTTGTCAATGTTAACAATTCATTTGAACCCAAAACTCTGGCTTCATTAGTGTCAGTAAGCAAGTGGTAACTTGTTAAAATTTCACTGGGTCTTTTATTTCACTCTAGGAAAAAAGGCTGAAACTGATAGCAGGTCTCAAAGTAAAGAGTCTCAGCAAGACAAGCAGGTGGCTCACTTTCTCAGCACAAATGAGTCAAGCTGTTCCTTTCCCCCTTTTTTTCTCTTTATTTCTTTTGTAATCATTTTAATTTAAAACAATTAATTTGTCGACTTGATTCACATAATTTACAAAGGTAATTCACTAATTGTAGTAACCCACTTTGAGTCTTGCCTCATTACAAACATCTTTCTGATAATAAACACCAGAAGAATCCACATGAAAAAGTGAACAAAAACTTCATAAAATCAATTGGTATTACACAAAGAGGTCTTATGTATATGGTACATAATATAAAACTAACTGCCAAATATTCTTTCAATACTTCTAAAAGACAGGCTTGAAATATCTATATTTCACAACATAAATGTTAAGAAATTGATCACGTCTCTGTATTTATAGAAATTATATCCTTGGGGATGGAGAAATGGGTTAGCAGTCAAGAACATTCACTGATTTGCAGAGGTCCTATGTTCAAATCCCAGTACCCACATAGCCAGCAACTATCTCTTAGAAGTAGAAAATAAAAATCAATAATTCTTAAGCAATTTTCTTATTCATATAATCCTTTAAACCTTTTCTCTTTAAGATTCATATTATATATCTACTTTAAGAACTATGGTTTCCCCAAAGTAAATATTCAGTTATTGAGACAATACTATTTGCTGTTATTCAGAAATCTTGAATGGACATAAAAAATACAAGAATCTGCATAAACAAATACAGATTGAGTATACCTTTATTATAAAATGCACTAGGCCAGAAGTATTTCAGATTTATGTATTTTTCAGATTTTATAGTACCAGTTAATAGTGAATATTCTTATTCAAAAATTCCAGATTTTTTTGAGTGCTCAACTTGTATCCATAAAGGTGTCCACCACTTATCTCATTTAGTTAACTAACCATTACCAAGACTAAAATGTTGTAAAAATAGGAGTTGTCTCTCTAAGCCTGAATTTTTTTCCTATGGAGCTAAAAACATCTCAGCAAACAAAATTTATCTGAATATAAAATAATTTATGTTTCCATATTCCACAAGTAGGTCTAAGACAACAGATCTTGTCCCAGTAAGAGTCATGATGGTATTATACCACTGGGCATATTTTGCCAGGATTGTCATTTTTGCAGTTTGTTGAGTACACACCTGGGTAGGAACCCTCATTACTTCTCTTTCACAGCAGCTTTCATAGAACTTTCTAGCTACTGGTGAGCAAACTTCCAGCTCAGACAAAACTTAGTTTTTCAAAGTCTTACAACACAAATGAGCTATCTTTAACAATAATGTTTTGTAATTTGGTTCAGGTGGACAACTGTGGTAGCTTGAAAAACAATGGGCCCAAAAGAAAGTGGCACAATTAGGTGGTGTGGCCCTGTTGAAATAGGAGTGGTCTTGTTGGAGGAAGTGTGTCACTGTTCCTCCTTAAAGGCTTTAAGGTCTCAAGCCACGCCCACTAAGACAGACCACTTTCTGCTGCCAGAAAGCCAAATGTAGGCCATTCAGCTACTTCTCAGCAACATGTCCATCTGCATGAAATCATGTTGCATCATGATAATAGACTAAACATCTGAAAATGTACCACTCCAGATAAATGTTTTTCCTTTATAAGAGTTGCCATGATCATGGTGTCTCTTCACAGCAATAGAAATCATAACTAAATCAGCAACTAAAAGCACCTGTAATAGCTTGTCATGGTTTGGGATCCTCTGGGACCTTTATGACCAAAAGGTTCCATGGAGGTATCCCATACCTGGTATTGAGATTTTCATAACTTTTGTTTCTGGGAGGAACATTATCTATCCATTAAGCATATTTCCATTAAAAGGTTTTTGTTTAAAAACTAAAGTATGCTTTTAATAGAATTACAAAATAGTAGCCTTTCGTGGATTATCTTGCTCCTCCCCTTTTCCCCCATCCTTCTACCTAGCTCCATTACAACATTTATGTCTCCATCCCTGGTGCTCCCCCAAACATGTAGTCTCATGTCACATGTGTTCTGCTGATTTAGAGCCACAACACAGGAGAGATCTCACATCTGGCACTGAAAACCTGGTCAAAAACCCATGACTACAGAGGCTACTGACCCTAGGGAAGAATGTACTACTACTGCTGTTTTGCTAAATAGAAATACTTTCCAACTGCTTTGTCAATACTTATGTTTATTCCCATGGATTAAAGCAGTTTTCCATCTTCATCATAGAAGCTTCCTTTTACAGTGCATGGTAGTTAAAACAGAAATTCACACATCGTCAAAGCATGAGCAACAAGTGACTGTGGAGTGCTTAGATCTAAATGGGACATCGATAGCATCAAGGACCATCTTAGAAGAGGAGGCAGAAAGAATTGAAGAGCCAGCGGCTTGGGACAAATGCTGTGAAGCAGTGTCTTCTGCACTAGACATGACCATGGAAACCTGGAAATAAATGTGATTGTAACTACCTGCACAAGACCTGGACAAGATTAGGTCAGTCACCATTTCATCATACATGCTCCTCTGAGGACCCATGGGAAGTTAATAGATAATGAACGAAAGACTACATTATCCTTAGTGCTGTAGTCTCTGATAGACAAATTGCACATGTTCTAGTAAACAAGCCCCATCAGTGCACAGGCCAACAAATGTAATCAACTAAGTGGATTTTGTTTTGTAAGAAGATATTTGAATAGGAAGGGAATTGCGGAGAAGAATGGTTTCAGTGGGAGAAGGAATGAAAGAGGATAATGGGGGTGAATATCCAACTAAATATATACATGTTTATATTTTAAGACTTTTAAAATGTTACTGATAAAATTGTAGGGGAACATGAGTGTTACAACTCTGGAGCTGCAAAGATACCCTGACTTATCAGGAAGCCAGGCTCTACTTGAGAGCTGCAATAGGAAATCTCTAGATGGGTAGAGCCACAGTAGGACAGCTCTGGAGGCGGAAGCCGCAATAGGATGTTGAAGGTCTCTAGATAGTTCCCGGCCGCTTAACACCAAAATAATCACACAGAAACCATATTATTTAAATCACTGCTTGGACCATTAACTCTAGCTTCTTATTTGCTCTTACATATAAATTTGACCCATTTCTAGTAATCTGTGTATCACCACAAGGTTGTGGCTTTCTGGGTAATGTTTTGGTGTCTGTCTCCAGCAGGGCTACATGACTTCTCCCAGACTCTGCCTCTTTTCTCCCAGCATTCAGCTTAGTTTTCTCCACCTACATAAGTTCTGCCCTTTCAACAGGCCAAGGCAGTTTCTTTATTTACCAATGGTATTCACAGCATACAGAGGGGAATCCCACATCAATAGGACAGCTCTGCCCTGAAGGAAAGGTGTCCTGACTATCAGGAAGCCAGGCTACCTGAAGCTGGGGTGTGGTAGCAAATGTTCTCCTCGCAGAATATATTCCCCTGCTATTCCCCTGGTGAGCTGCTACAGCTGAGCTCTGTTCTGTTCCATTATGGGAGCATCCTAGCAGAGCTATCTGCTTCTTCTTCTGCCCAAGATGTTACTTCTTTTGTTAATACTCTGCTAAAGGAAAAGCCCCTGCAGAAATGTAGCAATCTCCTCAGGCTCCAACGAAAAGTTGTTACTTTTTCTGTTCAGTCTTGCTCAAACCCACTAAGGGAGTGTCCCAGCAAGGTTCTTCTACTCTGCTCAACCTTGCTCAGCCCCCCACCACCATCACAAAGGGAGCATCTCAGCAAGGTTTTTCAGCTCAGTCCTCTAAGGAATGTTTCAGCCAGGTTCTTCTATTCTGTGCCTGCAGATGAAGGTCATCACACAAGACTCTTTTGAGAAAGAGATTTTTGGGGGAAGGAGGAGTCCAGGTGAGTGGGTGGTGAAAGACATCCTGCAACTGAACAGGCAGAGGGACTTGTATAGGACTTGTTAGGCGTGTAATTTTCCCATGGAGAAGACGGATTGGTTAGATTCTCCCGGACTGGTTAATTTAGTTGGTCAGGGCTAGAGATGGCTCTGATTTCAGGTCGAAACTGTGCTTCTTTGGGTCCTTCTTAGCCTTTTGGCTCTAATCTTAGGGTCAAGGCATACTTCTTCTACTGGCTTTGATTCTAGGGGCAACATGTGTTTCTTTGGCACTGGTTTCAGAGTCGGGGCATGTTTCTTTGGTCCTGGGTTCAGGGCTAAAGGTGTTTCTTTCCCTGGCTCAGGTCTCAGATCCAGGGTGTGTTTCTTTCACTGGCTCTGGGATCAGAGTCAGGGTGCTCAGGAATTGGTTGGATTTCTTGCTTCAGTTGGCCATTTTACCCTACAAAAATAAATTTCTGATTATAAAAAAATTCCAATTTTTTTCCCACAAAACAGAAAAACAGAGTACCTGAATTTCCATTTTTGGTTTTAAAAAGATGCATTTTCAGGAAAGGTCTTCCCCCTCTTCTTATCCTTAACAAACTGTAACTAATCCTAGATAAAGCTTGAACTACAAAAATAAATAAATCCACAAATTCCTGCCTTTTATGAAACTGTGAGAAACGGACCTGAAAAGGAATGAGACTCCAAAACTAAAGAAGATTAAGAACTTAGCTGTAGGTGTGTACAACAGTACATACAGGAGCCATATATTTCACCATGTAGAACTCAGTGTTGTAGAGCCACATACATTTTTCCAAACGCTATTGAGACCCAGAAAATCACAGTGAAAGGAAAATTCCATTTCTGCAGTAAGTGGAGAGCCAGGTGTTGCACAGCATGGGCTAAGGACAAATGAGGATTCAAAATTCCTCAAAGCACTCATTTTTCTTTTTTCAGGTATGACAAAATGGAAATGTATTTCAAAGCAATAAGACACAGCCTTTTGCAACTAAAAGGAAAAAACTTCATCAGGTTCATTAAGCAGCAGTCATATAATGGATATAATTCATTATATGAGCGTGATATAATCTCGAAGCAATCCTACTTCCTCGTTCCTTCTCTTTTCATGTATTTATTGGCTAGCCAACTCAGTAATATGATTAGGGCCCAGTTCTAATGACAGAGGGTCAAAGTATGATTTCGGTTGTTAAAGGTTATCATCCTACATGCTAAACTGGCTTTACTTAATCCTCTGGGTAGAGACAATTTGGCCATATTTCCAGCAGCCACTTTGTAATTACATGCCCTTGGGCAGGAGACATAGGATATATACTTGTGCTGATTCATTTCTATGCCTGTAGCTTTTGCCTTCTTTCCCATTGAAAGGGAGTCAGCAGCATTACCTATGAGGTACATCTATTCCAATAGTATTTCAACAGTCTAAAAAGACTGTCATGATAAATATCCACAAATAGAAAAGGAATAGTGATAAATAGTATGATCATTTTACAGAAGTGTTTTTCAAAGAGGAATGAGCAGATACCCACATAGAAACTACTCTGGGTGATTTTAAGTTAAAATGCACATTCTTTCCCCCACACCAGACGTGCTACTATACAATATCACAGTGAGATTAAGGCAATCCTGAGCTATAATAAATTTCATCTCAAACTGAGAAAGAGAAAGATACAGAGAGACAGACACAGATATTCATATCAATAGAGAGGGGGAAAGAGGGACGCAGAGAATGCTACTGAATTGAGCATTTAACACCAGACATTTGTTTGGTTCTTCTAGGGGTCCTTTAAGACGCAAGAGACAAGAAGACAGGTGCATGTTGTCCTTTCTTTCCCTACATTTAGAAATGAGAAGTCATTTTCCAGTGCCCTAAGAAGGCTAAGGAAAGATGATATACACCATGTCCTTAGTTAAATACTTTCAGAATTTCTCAAGTGAAAGAAAAAATAAGGTGAAAAAATTACTTTTAGGATTAAGAAAGAAAAAATTTCTGTAGTTCAGGCACTTCACAAACAATAAATTGCTTTTGGTCAAATTAAAGCATTAAAAATTAATACATGATAACTAATATGTTTGACTTGAAAGTGCAAAGAAACTCCTTGTGGGTGTTTCAGAGAAGTTTTTTGTGACCTGACAGCTGGCTATTGCAGGAAATGAAATTTCACAGTCCAAAAGGAAGTTTAGTTTAGTAGCAATTAATCTAAGATCTGGGGCAAACTACATACAATGTGAAATTCCAAGAATTTAAACAGCATATCTCAACACACTGACTTGAGAATGTTTTTGCTGAATTAGAGGGCGTGGGTGGGCATATTTGAATGATAGGACTACCTACTGGGAAGCTTAGGAGGAGACAAAGAAGCAAGAGAAGAAAAGGGTGCCGACTATTAACAGCCATAGCCACATTTCTCAAATTACTATTCAGTCAGTGCAGCTTGCAGTTATATTCTTATTGGAATTTTCCCTACACACACACACACACACACACACACACACACACACACACACAGTCTTACTTTCTGATGTATCTCATTCCCAATTAATCTCCCAAATGACTTTGTTCTACTCTGCTGCTATAGATTCAGTTATACCCTATACCTATAATACTCAGAGCCACAAAACAGCACTCGAAAATAAAAATGAAGTATGTTTTTTATCACTTCTAACCAAATTCAGGATGGATGTTTTGATTAAATCTCACTATGACCTCCAAAGTGAAAGTCTACCCTATCTCTCGTCCATTTTATTATTTCCTGTCCCCAGATCTTTTTGGCATTTCACTTTGAATATTCTCTCTGTCATATCTCTCCCACTGTGTAACCACCTATATAAACATCCATGTTCTATAATAGCTTTTACATCTGAACAGCTATTTATTTTATGAGCATTACAAGTAAAAATACATGGTCCTACAAGGAATATTACAGTTGTGCTTTGGGCTTGCATACTTTATGATGTCAAAAAGAGAGATCAGTTAATTTACAGTTCTGTGCTCAGTAGGGAAGCCATATAATATTCTACATATATTTAGTTCTCTAGAATGTAGTTTAATCAATATGGCACCTCAGGCAACCTAAAATACTGAAGGCAACATAAAAGAGTGTCAGACCAAGAGATTTTATGTCCACTGATGATGAGAATTTAATGCTTTGGAGGTTGCAGAAGATGGGAAAGGGTCAAACTAATGTGGATACGAAGCACTAAGAGAGAGAGAAAAAACATGGTTTAGAACCCTCTGCTTGTTAGCTTTTATCGTCAAATTGAGAAAACCTTGAGATGCTTGGGAAGAGTAAACATCAATTGAAGAATTTCCTCAATCAGATGTCCCTGTGGCCATGTCTATAACAGACTGTCTTGATTGATGATTGATGTGGAAGAGCTCAGCCCACCTTGGGTGGCACCAATCCTATACAGGTGGAATTAGGCTATATAAGAAAAAAAAATCCTACAAGCCACAATCCCAGAGAACTTAGACAACAATGAGGACAGTAAGAGAGGCTTACAGGGGAAGTAGAAAAAGACAAGATCTCCTGAGTAAAATGGGAGCATGGGGACCTTGGGGGAGGGTTGAAGGGGGGAGGGGAGAGGCAGGGAGGGGAGCAGAGAAAAATGTATGGCTCAATAAAAATCAATAAAAAAAGAAAGAAAAAAAGAAAACAACATGAACACGAGTCAGTGAGCAAGCCAGTAAGCAGTGGTACTCCCCAGTTCCTGCATTCAGCTCTTCCTTCAGTGATACACTTGTACTATGAAGTACAAGATGAAGCAAACCTTTTCCTCCCAAGTTGCTTTTAGTCAGAGTGTTTTATCATAGCAACAGAAAGAAGACTAAAACAGACCCTAAAAGAGATGTTTCCAGGTTCTAAACCTTTATTATCTACCGCAAAAACTGCTGGTTGCTTTCATGATATTTTCTATCTCAGAGTGTCATTTGATAATTTTTAGGTGAATATCACCTTGAGCCAAACACTGACCTTCTCTATGTCTCAGGCTTGACAATTGGAGTGGGACAAATAAGCCACTTGTCTTTGTGCTTCATGGTTTCGTGACATTTAGAACCATGCTTTGCTTATCTTAAAGAGTTGTTCTGAAACTGCAAAGAAATCATCAAAATGCAAATGACACAAAAGTTGTAAAGTGTTGTACAATATAGTAGCATTTTAAATTATGCACCTCCAAATAAAACCAACAACTTGTATGTGAACTTCCAAATAAAGCAAATGGACTCCTGAGCTTCAATTTTAAATAGGTCTCAAGATTTATGATTATATTTCCTTGCAATTTTCAGATGCAAAAATAATCAAAGGCTCAAATTATGATGTTTATTAAGAAGATACCAAGCCATTTAGTAAAGCTGGGCATATTTTGTGTCCTAGCTATTTTTTTAACTGCTGTGTGGATCTCCTAAATAGCTTTTTGTTGTTGTTCCATGAAGACTAATAAAAATGATAAGAGGGTTGAAACCAAACAGAATTCAATTAAATTTCAATCTATATTCTGTAAGGGGTGCTGATTTTATATATATATATATATACATATATATACACACATATATATATGTATATATATTCCTATATACTACTAATCACCTTACAGTTTGCAGACCAGTCACTAGTTAATATTTTTGGATATGTGATTAATATTTAGGAATTAAACTCTTCACATGGTTCTCGTGTGTGTGTGTGTGTGTGTGTGTGTGTGTGTGTGTAGTTAGGGGCTGCACTTGCACATATTATGTAAAGACAAAATAATATTATTTGAATGATGGCTCTTTCTAACTTCACAAGAGAAACATTGTAGAGAAATTTAATATCAATCAAGAGTCAATAAGTTCTGTGCAGTATACTCCCATCACAGTCAGGAGAAAGGGATGCTTCTTTCCTAAAGTTATACGTTTTGAAAGAAAGCACCAGGTCCTGTGACACTGAGACCTGCATACCAGCACAAAGAGGTCATGATCAAAGAACACCTGCCTGTAATAGACAGGAAATTTAAAGCATATGCCATTTTTATTCAGTCTAAAGTACAATATACCCTCCCTAAAAATTCTTCATTGGGAGCTCTCCATTGTGAAATCTCTGTTCAACATAAGCAATCTCTGTTGCTATTTTCACAGCTACAAAATCTAGTAAGGCCACGTGTAACCACATCCATTCCTGTGTTTTGAAAATGTATAGAAATCATTGGATTTAATTAAAGCAAATGCAACAAATGTTGACATGCTATTAACTAACCAATTCCTTAGGATGACTGACTTCTAAGTCCCATGCATTAAAAAAACTGATAAAACTAGCAACAGTTGAAGTTTCTATTTATAATTTGGTGCTAGGTATTGAACCTAGAGACTTGTGCATGCTAGACAAGTACTCTACCAGTAAGTCACATCCTCAGACATGCTTCCATTTATGTTAAGGATTATTATAATTTCTTCAAGCTTTATATTTTATATATACTTATATTTCATATATAATACTTATGTATCTTGAATTTTATATATTTTAATAGTATACTTTCTTCCAATTACAAAGTGTAATATGCTTTGTAGATAATAAGTTGATCCATTGACAATTATTCACTAAATTTTAGACCATTCAGAATTTGCAAACACAACCATTTTGTGACATTTTTGTCAACACAAAATGAACACAATAATAACTGTTAATTGTACCCTATTTATCCAACTGCTTAAATCAACCCTAGCCTAGGAAAATAATTTACTACCCCCATTAATTTGATTATTGTGAACATTTCATATAAAGACAATTATATAGTGAATTCTTTCATATCTAATTCCCCTCACTTAGTCTAATGTTTTCTAATCTCATCTGTGCTGTAGCAGTGTTTAATTTCTGTTCTGTTGGCATTCATAATTGCTTGTGTATGCATATATAACAACTTGCCTATCTACTCACAAACTGGCAGATATTTTGGGTTGTTTTACTATTTTATGGGTTATTTATAACCAATCTCTTTTTTTAAAAAACTTTTAGATTTTAAAATTATTTTGAGTATACAAGTGTTTTGACTACACCTATGAGTGTGCACCATATGCAAGCCTCATACTTTGGAGACCAGAAAAGAGGAACAGGTCGCTGGGACTGGAGTAACAGATAGCTGTCAACCAACATATGGGTCTGGGAAGTAAAGCTGAGTCTTCTGCAAGACCAACAAGTGTTTTTAGCAGCTAAACCAACTCTCTAGTCTCAGTTTCTCTATCAAGTTCTAATTTACACGCACATAACTATGTACTGATCCAGATATGTAAAATATCACTATTTACATTTTATTGCATGTGTTCATTTACATGCACTTGTATGCATGTGGGTAGGCGTTCATGTGCCACAGTGCCTGTGTGGAGGTCAGGACAATTTGCATAAGTAGGTTCTGTCCTTCTACCCTTTGGGTCCTGAGGACAAAACTAAGGTCATCAGACTTGTCAAAAAGCACCTTTATCTACTGAGCCATCTCGCCAGTCTAAAATAGTAGCATTACTCTCTATTAGGTGATTATTCCCTAGGTTCTTTCTGAGACATGAAAATCAATAAAATATATATGGAGAAACTAGTATGCAATAGGCAGAAAATGGAGACTTAATAAGTATTTGCTGACTCTAGGATTACTGAATGAAAAATCCTTCCTTCTAGCCAACATTTTCCTTTCAGCACATCCCTACCAAAGCTACCTGGATGGCATGTAATTGAATACTAGAACCGGAAAAGACTATAAAGTCCAAAGTTTCTCAAAAATGTGTTTCAAGAACCACTTGTATCTGAACTACCAGGGGAGCTTGTTAAAAATGCCTATTTCTGTCCTCCCCCTCCCAGATAATCTAATTCAATAAATCAGACTTGGAGGCCACAGGAAGCTGCCTCTGTAATAAGCGCCCCAGATAATTCAAATGCATACTAAACTCTGAAAATCATTGATCTAGTCCAGTCTTCCCTATCTACAGACAAAGAACTTTGGGTCCATCTGGAAAAATGCCACATTAAAGGTTACAGAGCATGGTGTAGGGAGAATGACAGGGAATTGAGGTTAGGAATCTCAACACAGCACTTTCAGTTACCTCGACTACTCTCAGCACATCTTCTTGTACCTGTAAATAGGAGCCTCATGGATGTTCTTCACAACCATCAGTGACTGACACACTGACCATATATGCTCAGCAAAATAGTTACTTCTTTAAACTTGGTCCTTTGTAAACTAAATGACTAAAGGGTCTCCTTTAGGGTACTATTTGATAAAAGTATAAAATAAAAAAAATACAATTCCCATGAAAATAACACTAGACCCAAAAGGGAGATCTCTTTGGTTCTTGACCCAAATGTTAAAAAATCTAAGTAGGAAACAATCTTCAAGCATGGGCTTCGGTGACTAACGTAGCCCTGTAGTGACATTTCCTTCCCAAGGTCCTGGAACAATTCTTCACACCCATTGTGATTTATTTAAAGGAGCCAGGTCTTCTTTTCTTTAAGAATACACTTTCTGCCAAGTTTTCTATCAGAAGGAAATTATAATACATGAGCTACCACCATGACTAAAAGGCAGTGGGAATTTCTTTAATGAAAATTGCTATGACTATCAGAAAAACACAGTACAAACCCATTACCATGTGTTAGAAAAGAATGATGGAGTAGCCACTTATTTTTTTCATTTTCCCTCATTATTTTGAATTTTTAAACTATAAAGTAGTACTTTATTATAATTAAACAAAAACACGTGTGAAGAAAACAATCACCTCTTTACTCCTTTTCATCTTCTCCCCATAATGCATCAATTTAGAAATAACCCAAATTTTTCTGTCCATTTTAAACTATGTATTACTTCATATACGTAAGTGATGTGTGTGTGTGTGTGCGTGTGTGAGTGAGAGAGAGAGAGAGAGAGAGAGAGAGAGAGAGAGAGGAGAGAGTCCCTTCCAACCTCCCCCATTTAGAAAGTATTATTCTTCATAAATTTTCTTTTTTTGACTTGTAGGTAGTCAACTATTCAGCTTTACCTAGACTAACATTCCAATTCTTAGATATTATGTTCATATGCACTCAGGTCACTACTAGATTGCTTCACTAATTCTTAGTTAGTGTCACACAGATCCTAACTATCCCTATACTTTCTTCCCACCTCAGAATACGTCCTCTTCCTGTATAGTTTTAATCCATGGCCCATTGCTTTTTGCAACCTACACTATGTTCAGTTCTTTGTTCCATTGCCCTTCTGCTGAATCTTCTGACAAAAGTCCAGACACAGATCAGCACATCTGTCCACTGCTTCTATTATCACACCAAGCACAGCTTGAAGAAGTGTTACATACAAACTGAAAACTTCCATCTTCAATTGAGCACCCAATGCTACACATGCTTCTGTCTTTATTAGTGTTTATTAGTGTCCTCTTCCCTTCAAATTCCGAAGTTTTACTTCAATAGTACAAATATTCTCACCAACTCCCTCCCAATTTAGTCTCTAAAAATGACAGTGCCTGGTATTTAACTGCGACAACAGAAGTCCAACAAAAGCTCTTTTCATCCATCCACTAAATCTACAGCAAATTTGCATAAGCATGTTCTCTCTTCTTTGCTTAAATTGGAGGGAAATCCTTCTTAGTGTTTAATTTTAACATATCCATGAAGAAAATTAAGGATACGTAATTCTAAAATATAAGATCCTGCCCAATTATTTACTTTGAACAAAGCATTATGAAAGTTGGGTGAATAAGTGAAAGGGCAGGTGGGAGTGTGAATAAGAAGAGAATGAATACACCAAAAAGTCAAGTCTAACCAAGAAGAGTATATTCTTGAATAGAAATATGTGGTAAGTGTTTGGAATAACTTTCATGGGAAACAGATGGTCCAGAAGAATGAATGGGTTCATGTAAAATCTGCTTAGCAGCACTATGGGACCCAGATGTAGTCATAAACCAGGCACTGGTTTAAGAACAGGTAGATCCTAGCATAGACTGGAAGGATTCAGAAATACAAATATTGGAGCAGAGAAAGTGATCATAGGCTTGATATAAGAATGGGAAATTATCTGTAGGTTTATTGACCAGATACTGAATGCAGAGCACGATGAGCATATCAGCAAGAATAGCACACTATGAAGTTTAGGCTAGATAAGAAAGCAAGCAATATTAAACAGAAATAATAAGCCTCAGCCTTGAAATTATTGTACATTTTACCTTTCAAAGTATAACTTTCAAGTGTATTATGCCATTTCCCCATTATTTACAAAATGCATTACCTTTATGGAAACAGAATTCAATTACTGCCTGCAAATAATAACTGAGTTTTTTATTAACATGTGCCATGGTACTAATATTTTAGGATACTTTTAAGAAAAGAGAAAATAAAAGAATTATTTCTGATTTAACTTAAACTCTTAATTGAAGTTTGATACCATGTATGCTGTGATAAAGAAATCACACATCCCAATTATAGAAAATTTGAAAATCTGTTAACACTCTACATATATATGTATATATAGTTATGTGTCATATTTAAATGCATGGTTTTCAAAGCTACTCTGGCTTGGTTTCACCACAGGCAGCCATTGCAAGTGTTCTTTGACTTCAGGAATTATTTTTCTTTTCTTTTGAGATTATAATATAATTACATCATTTCTCCCTTCCCTTCCCTTGGTCAAAACCCTCCCATATAAACATCTTTGCTCTCTTTCAAACGTATGGCCTCTTTGTTAATCAGTTTTATATACTAAACTTCAGGAAATGTACCAAACTTTGTGATTAAATTTTCCCTTCTGAAATATAATAGTGAAATTACTACCAGGCTGGGTGTATGTCTCAGCAGTAGAATGCTTTACCACTCTTCTCAAGATTCTGGGGTTAGAGACTTATACTTCAAACAGAAACTACCCATTATGTAAATGTACCACATTTTCCTTATCCATTCTTCCATCGAAGG
>JAQHUG010000260.1:968329-984469 GCA_028555095.1 Dicrostonyx torquatus | reverse complement strand
GTTGTCATCAGTGTTTTTGATCTTGGCCATTCTTACAGGTTTAAGATGGAATCTCAGAGTTCTTCTGATTTGCGTTAAGTGTCTTTCAGCCATTTTAGATTCCTCTGTTGAGAGTTCTCTGTTTAGGTCTTTATTCCACAGATTATGTGTACATTTACACAATGGAGTACAGTAGTACTGAGTGTGGGCCCCTTGTTATGTCCCACTCAGCTCCCAGCCACATGGCTAGCTTATACCCAAAATAATTACACAGAAATTGTATTAATTGGCTGCCCAACATGGCTGACTAACTCCACATAAAACATGAGAGGGCTTAAAAAGGAATTCTAGACACAAATATAGAGTTTAGCACAGTTGGCAGCTTGCCTCAGCTGCTTTAAGAGAGATTTTCCTGCTTCAGCTGTAGCGGAAAAAGAAAAGCTGCACAGTTTTAAAACTGTGCTTCCTGGGCTGTGCCGCCAGAATGAACTCTCTGGCTACGAAGCATTTCAATGGCTTTTGTGGAACTGGATGTTTGTATGCCCACTCGGGATCAGGAAGAAAGTACTCTGAGACCATGCCTGTGACTCAGCTCTTCATGCCTGGGCAGACAGCACAATCAGGCTTAGGCAGGCAGGAGATCATGGCAGATTTCTGTCACCATACAGAGAGATGTTTTCAGGTTGTACACTGCTCTGCATGGCAGATTTGACTGTAACTCAGATGATAACTGTTTATGTGTTGCACGCTCATTCTCTGGGTTGGAGGGCTGAGCACAGCTCCTGCCTGGTGGCCCCAGAGCTAGAAGAAATGGTATGTCCACCATTTTGAAATTGGAGAGATGTGGAGCCAACATCCAGAGCAGCTGTAACCAAGTGCTTAGCATTTTCAGAGCTCTTCAAGACAGTAGAGGCATAAAGACAATACAATAGGACAGATTCAGACAAAAAGACCTCTAAATGGGTCACAGTGTTGGATGGGTGTATGTAGGCTTGGGAGAGAAAAGAAAAAGAGTATAGAGGGTCATAAAATAAAGTTAATGCTTTTTAAAAAGAGAGGGTAAAGTCTTTAAAGAGACAGAGTACAGATAGTCATAGATTAAAAAAATAATAAGCCACATAAAAATGGAAAATTTACAGAATGTCAAATTATGTATTTTATTGTGTGTGTCTTTAAATTTTTTGACTGTGAAGGAGCTAATTGCAGAGAGACATTTCATTGTGTGATCTGCTAAGCTAAACCAGCATATATGTTCTAAATGTATCTTAACTTCAAATTTTGGGTCTAAGGATATGATGCTTCGGAAAAGAGGTTCTTCTTTTGTTTTCATAGAAAATGAGACCCTGTGGATTACTTCTAGACCAATATGGTATTATAGACCATGCCCTCCTGAAAGGTCACCGTGAACACCTTCAGAAAATTACTTTACTTCACTCAACTGGTGAATGAGATGAACCTAGCACACAGGATACTCCATGAAAGACCTGATTGACAACACCCCCATACAGCAGGAAGAAGTTTAGAGAGAAAAAACAACGTCCATACTCCAAAATATTGTTTATAAATGTTCTTTAAATTTAAAGGGGGATATGATATAGATATGAATAATTTGCATTGGTATAAATTTTGATTTATTGATACAAGTTTAAGGTCAATTTTGTTATATATATGTGTATTTCTGATCTTGATTAATGTATTGTGATTATGTAGTTCATTTAAAAATGTAATATATAATCAGGAAATATAGGTTTTTAATAGATAATCATCTATAATAATCAAGTTTGTAGTCATGTTAGATTTTCTAGATGTGCATAGATATATTTTAGATAGGTATTCTTCATATCTCTCAATGACTACAGAATATGGCATTTAATGTTTCAATAACTTAGGACTTTTCATGACAATAAGACACGTCTGCTCCTGGCAGCACCAAGCTACTTCAAGAGGAAGATAGGCATCGAAGAGGCTCCTTATGGAGTTTGCTAACCATTTGGTCAAGAAACTTCTCTTGCCTGGACTGTTGCATAAAGTGGACATAAAGAACCTGCAGAGACAGGACTGCTGAACTTGCTTAAAGGTGAGCTGATCCTTCAGGTTTCCTGCTTCATGAAAGAGTCTACAAGACATTATGCAGGACACAGAAGAACTGTCTTTAAAATTTCCTGCTTTATGAAAAAGTCTGATGGATACTATGGGACTGTAGGCTAAAGATAGATGCCCCAACGGTACAGAGGAACTTTGGGTGACTGTACAGGCAGTGAGATGTCTGTGTCACTTCTAGAGTTTTGGAAGTTGCTTACTTCTTGTTTACTTAGGTAATACTATATCCTTCTGGAGTCTTTGATCTAGTTGAAGAATGAATAGTTATTATTATAGTTTTTCATTGTTATGATAAAAGATAAAATATATCTAAATATTGTAACTGTAATTCTTGCTTGATAACTGTTTTGTTATATGTAATTTTACTACGTTAAAGTGAAAGCCATTCTATTTTGTTTAAACAGAAAAAGGGGAAATAGTGTAGGAGTTCCTTCTGCATTTGTATTGCTTTCATTGGTTGAATAAAGAAAACTGCCTTGGCCTTTTGATAGGGCATAAATCAGGTAGCCGGAATAGACATGACAGAATGCTGGGAAAAAGGGAAGTGTGGCAGATGCCATGATTCTCCTGCCAGAGTCACATATGCTGAATTTTTCCTGGTAAGCCACAACCTTGTGACATATAGATTATTAGAAATGAGTTAAACAAATATGTAAGAGTTAACCAATAAGAGGTGAGAACTAATGGGCCAGGCAGTGTTTTAAATGAATATAATTTCTGTGTAATTATTTCAGGGGATAAGCTAGCCAGGCACCGGAAACGTGCCCTGCATCTCTTACAACAGAGTACTACACAGCAGAAAGAAATAACAACATCTTGAACATTACAGGCAAATGGATGCATCTAGAAAACATCATTTTGAGTGAGGTAACCCAGACACAGAAAGACAATTACCATATGTACTCACTCATATGTGGTTTTTTAAACATAAATAAAAGAAAATCAGCCTACAAACCACAATCCCAGTGAACTTAGACAACAATAAGGACACTAAGAGAGACATACTTTGATCTAATCTACAGGGGAAGTAGAAAAAGACAAGATCTCCTGAGTAAATTGGGAGCATGGGGACCTTGGGAGAGAATTAAAGGGGGAGGGTTGAAAGGAGGAGGCAGGTGGCAGGCAGGGGAGCAGAGAAAAATGTAGAACTCAATAAAGATCAATAAAAAGATTCTACCCACTTCACTTTCAATACAATAATTTAAGAGAATGAAACGAATTAATATATAGAAGCCAAGTAGAACAGTACTTAGAATCAGAATCATTCATTTAAAGTTATGCTAAAAGAACTGAGAAGTGATGTTAAATGTAATTTTCCACTTCCAAGAAAATTTAAACATCTATCGTATCCCAAAAAGCATTTGAGAACTTCATAGAATAAGTAAGATATGTTTACAATATAGTTTGCACAAGTTGCACTTGAGAGCAACTGTAGACCTACATCTGTTATATATTAGATGTTTCAGTTTATCTTTTTCTTTTGTTTCAGACATACAAGAATAAACAATCATATGTGTTTATGTAAAATTAACTATATATTATAATTTTTATATTTATTCTTATTATTAGAAAATTATTCTCTCAAGTCACTTTTACTTATATTTTTCTTTATTTATTTTTTATTTAACCCTTAAATTTTTCTGAAGTTGGCATCTAATTTTGACTAGTATATCTTTCAATTTATATACTATTCACTGCCACATAGTTTGCACATCTGAGAATTTTATATTGAGATAAGCTATTTCTACTAAAAACAGACTTGTTTACATATTTTAATAATTTTCATTTATCGTCTTAGAATAAGTCCTTAGTGAACCTGTGAGATCAATGACGGTGTTTCATATTTTTGTGGGACATCAGCTCATCCTCTAGAAATGAAACAATTTAAATGGAACATTAGATCAGTCATAGTCTCTCTCTAAATTATTTTTATATTCCACCCAATGTTCTATATAGTGGATTTTGGCATTTCTGAAGGTTCAATGTGTCTTCAGTTTTCATGAAATGATTGGGGAAAGCTCTTCTTCATCTCTAGGTTAAAAAATACTAACAAATGATATGTTTTAAAATATAAAATATTTTTAGTGCCTTTGTTTCTTTTTTCTATTTCTATTCACATTTAGATATTTTATTTAGCTGCAATTAAATTGATTTTAAACAATGAACATGGGTGTGCCTTTATTAAAATTCTCTTTTACTTCTAGACTTGCTGCCATAAACATATTTATTAAATATGCATTTTCCTTCTGTGTAAATTTAGGATGTCTCATTTACCATTTCTTAAAATCCAGAGTATACTTGAGTTTATTCTTGAGAGCTTGTTTCGAGGTTCTAGCGGGGAACGCAGCTACTCATATACCCTTAACCGGAGACAGGTCCTTCTTTATTCCTGGAAGGTCATCCTCTTCCACCAAGCTTGCAGCTTCAGGAGGGACACACATGGAGTGGGGATGGAGTAAGGGGACACCTGCCTAGCCAGGCAGATTAGCCAAATCAACCCTGGTGATCAATGGGGTGACAGGTGTCGCAGCCAGATCTCCCTCACACCCTTGAGTTTATTCTTTAGACACTGTAATATTACATTTTTTGTACATTCCTACATCATACAGTCTGGTGGTGGTGGCGCACGCCTTTAATCCCAGCACTCAGGAGGCAGAGGCAGGCGGATCTCTGTGAGTTCGAGACCAGCTTGGTCTACAAGAGCTAGTTCCAGGACAGGCTCCAAAGCTACAGAGAAACCCTGTCTCAGAAAACCAAAAATAAAAAAGTGCATCTTACATAAATACCACATCCTTAATATCATTTGTCCAGTGTAAGTTATATGTAGTAGCATGAGTTCCTTGTAATTTTTTCTTCAAATCTTTATCGGGAATTTATAGTGTTTGGAGAAACATAAATACCCAATTTTCTGCTGAAAGAATCAAAATGATTCCTATAATATTACAAATTCACTTGTCTTCTGAGAAGGACACTGTGAACTTTGAACAGTTGCATAAGTTGGCGAAAATATAAACCTTTGTGTACATGTACTGACAGAAATAAATCCAATGTAACACTTTATGGTAATTCCAGTGTGCTGCATGCAGCTCCATATTCCAATAAGATAATCACTAGCTACATATGAAACTGAGCACTCAAAATGTAGCTAATGGACTGATGACAGGAAATTTATTTTACTTAAATACAATCAACTTAAATTTGCACAGTCTCTTGTTTATTGGATAGAGCCGATCTAGAACAGAACAATTTTTAAAAGGCTCTACCATAATATTTCATAGAACTATTGATGGACAATAGACTTGACAAATTCCCATTTAATTTGTAACTCTCTTGTAGATACAGACCTTCAGTCAAATACTAAAATCTAACTGGTTCTATGTTTTTAAAGCCAATCCCGCTATAAAAATATGTGATGGATGTGTTCTGTATGATTGGCACTGTACAAATTAAACAGGTAGTACAGCCTTAACAATGCTTAAAATTCACTGAAGAAGATAAATGATATACAAATAACAGTAATTGTTGCATAACACGGTCAATGTCATAGAACAGAAAACAACAAAGCACAGGGGAACTTCTAAGAAGAGAGAAATATTTTTGCTATAGGGCATTTGAAAGAGGTGATAATTAAACTGCCTCAAGAATATGGTTCATGTTCAACAGGGAAAATAGTAGATCAGAGAGGAAAAGGAATAATGAAAGAATGACATAAATAAGGCACAGATGATGAGTAACAAAGGTCATGTGGGATGATAAGTGGTCTGGTCTAGATCATTATATGTGCAGGAAAACAGAAATAAGGCTTATGAAGCAGATAAGACTGAATTTAAAAGGCCTTAGAGATCTGGACAAAGCACTCAAACATGGCTTCTTAGCTAATAAAGAGAGAATAACATTTTATCAAATCACTGTCCCCTGAGATTATGACCTCGGAGCAACAATAGATATGTGGTCACAATAAAATACAGTTTTACAGCTTAGAAATATGACCCCCTTCACAAGATTATTATAAGCATTAAGCAAGGTACAGAAAGGAGGAAGGTCATTAAAAGAGCACAAACCAAGTACAGCATAAATGTTAAAATCCATTAAAAAGTATGATCTAGATGTTTCATACATTGACACACATCCAAGTAAATCATAGCAAAGAAACCAACTTGAAAACAGTACTAATTACAAGAGAAGACAATATTACTGCCACAGTTATTATAAAAGATAATAACTGGTAGAGGGCTCAGCAATTAATAATAATGGCTGCTCTTGTTAAGTTCTTGGGTTTAATTCCAAGCACCCACATGATGGTTCACTCTAACCTAACACTGCAGTTTCAGGATATCCAATGCCCTCCTTCTGTGTTCCTCTAGTACTGCATGTATGTTTTACACAGACATACATGCAGGCAAAATACCTATACATATAAAATTAAAATAAATCTCAAAAAGCATTATTTCTGACTATAAATTGAAAAGAGGCAATATAGTACATGGATCACCAGATATGGGAAGAATTATATTTTTTTTCTAAATTAGTAACAATTATCATCTAGTATAATGTCTCAAATATGAAATTTGAGCCCCCAATAAATTATTGGTCATGCTATCACATAGGTTACAATGGTAGATAACTTTCTATGGTTAAAAAGCCATCTACATAATGTACCCAGCAACTCGAATTGTTAGAAATTGTTTAAACTTGATACCAACCTGTACTGCTTAGAATTCATTCATTAGTTACTCAGTACATTTACATAGTTAAAATATTTTAATTTTAATTTATTGTGCAGTTACAAAAATTGAGAAGGCTCAAGTTTCTAGCCTCATTTTGACTTTATTTTAAAATCTTCACATGGTAATTGTATAAAATAGGAATGTATAAACTTTTATAGCTGTTTTTGCTAGATTTAATTATTTCAATGAATATGGTGGTTTGAAAGAAAATGGCCTCCATAGGCTCACAGGGAGTGGCACTATTAGGAGGCATGGCCTTGCTGGAATAAGTATTGATGTGAGAATCCACAAAATTGAGCTCCCACAATGTATGGCACTGTTGGAGGAAGTGTGTCACTGGGGCTGGGTTTTGAAGTCTCAAATGCTCAAGCTAGGTTCATTGACTTGCGCTCTCTCTCTCTCTCTCTCTCTCTCTCTCTCTCTCTCTCTCTCTCTCTCTCTCTTCCTGCTGCCTTCAGATCCTGATGTAGAACTCTCAACCCTGTCTGCCTGCTTTCTGTTATGATAATGAACTAAACCCCTGAAACTGTAAGCCAGCCCCAATTAAATGTTTTCCTTTATAAAAGTTACTGTAGCCATAGTGTCTCTTTATAGCAATAGAAACCCTAACTAATACAATAATTCAGGAAAAGAAAGAACCAAATGAGCCTCAGAAGATTAGTAAAAACATGGTTTGGAGAGTGAACCAAAGACAGCAAGTAGAAACTTTTATAATAGAACTTGTCAAGAATATAGAAGAACTGAGTGGTAGCAGTAATGCTGAAAAGCATAGAACACATTCCAGAGACAAAACTAAAAGTATTTAAAGAAAAGATTACAGAAACATGAATGACACAGGTTCTGAGAATAAGAAATAACAGAATCATTAAAGGAAGCAGATAAAAACTTTACTTGAGAGAAAACATCAAATATTGTTTAAGGTCAGTTTCCCTTCCATATCCATATCCATGAGTTCTGCATTTGTCATAGATTCATTATTAATGGATAAAACATATTCAGAAAAATATATCTGTAAATTAACAAGTATAGACTTTATTTTTGCCATTATTCCCCAAAACAATTTAATATATATAAAAGATATATTGTATAGATTAAATTATATATAATCTAAATTATATATATATGTGTGTGTGTGTGTGTGTATATATACATGCATTAGATATAAGTAATCGGGAGATAATTTAAAGTATATGGAAGAATATATACAATTTATAGGCAAATATGTCATTTTATACAAAGGCCATGAACATCTGTGGATTTTGGTATACTTGGTGTCTTAGACTCTACTATATATGTCAATAAATTACTTTATATTTTATATGCTTATAGGAGAGCCAAATAATAAAACAAATCAGATAAAAAATGAAAATCAGGCAAGAAGCCAAGGTGCAGAAACTTGAAGATGAGATTTAAGGGGAAATATGAGGTAGAAGGGTGGCCAAAGCCAGGTTCCTTGGAACAGAAAATGTATCTTTTAACAATGATGTGTAGAAACTTGACTGCAGAAGTCTTGTTAGTGCACACTTAGAGGTTAGGTACAGATTTTTCTTACTTTTGCATTTCATTGCTAAAGAGTTCAAACTGCAAAGGGTTTAATAATATTTCTACTTTACTACATTGCCATTTTACGAAGCAGCATACAGCACTTCTCAAAGGGAGAAGGCAGTGTGTGTGTGTGTGTGTGTGTGTGTGTGTGTGTGTTTCCACTGACCCTCATATGATCTTTCCTACCACAGCCACAGACGTACTCAGATGTGAGGAACAGAACGCCTTTTCCCCTTAGATTCCTCATACTGCTACAACTGTCATGGAATCTATTCATATCAGCATAGCACATTTCTTCTAAGGAACAGATGTGAACACAGAATTCCATTTTTACCGAAGTGTATGATCATTTCAATCACATTTTGACTCATTTTTCCCAGCTTTCTCCATTTCTTTTCCAAATAGCAAATGTTTTGCACTGAGCCACTTCCCTAAATTATACAATCAATCCAACATTTTAAATAAAGCAACGTTTATTGCCTCAAACAAGACTGGCACTGTCATCTTATAATTTACTGTTTTCATATGGCCAGGTCCTTCGTAGCATGTTTTCTTAAAATTAAATAAAATCTCATTTGGTTTTGCACCTGTGGATATGTATTTCAGGTGAATAACTCGAGCTGTTTCCCAAGAAGCTAGATAATCAGCTGACACTTGAAAGCAATGAATGTGTGTCCAGGCTTTAGTTCCTGTTGTGGGCAAACAAGAAGCTTGCATTCATTTGAGTTGCTGTGGTTTAGGGCACTATTTGGTAAACAAAGACACATGCAAAAGCCAATGTCCAAACACCTCAATTCCCCCGAATCCCACCCTCAGGATCGTTTTAGCTTCTGCGCACAACAGTGGTAAGATCCCTCAGGAACTGAAAATATACCAGTGTTCAACCTTAGGGCAACTACCTCCCTAAGTTGTTTAAATTCCAATCCTAATGCTCTAATGCCTGGTCCCAGTCTGTGGGGCAAAAGCACAGGCAGCTAAGGCTGGGTGTCAACTCTAGTTGCCACTTGATTGTCCTTCCTGACAGCTGGGGCTAGAGTGATTGAGCCAGGGTGAGCCTTTGAAGCAGCAGTCTTTTGCCCAAATTTAAATGTTTTCTATTCAATTCATCCGCTCTCAGTCTAGTAATTTTGGGCTGTTTAGCCCAGGGCAGCCCGCAGATTGGAAAGTTTATAAAGTAAGCCAGCAGCTCAGAGCTGTAGCCCGGGCTTCAGGTCCAGCCACTGAGCTGTGGGACAGCAGTAGGGCCACATAGCTGAGTTGGTGAAGGAAAAATAAAGGATTGACTAGAGTAATGGCACGCAAAGCCATCTGAAGCTTAGACTTTGAGACACCTGGGAATTTGCAGCTCCCTAGGTCCCAGGCTAACTGCCTGATTTCCATCAGCATAAGAAGAATGTGTTTGGAGCCGCAAGACAAGAAGGAGAGCAGAAAAAGCGAAGTGTCTGTGATCCTGTAGGCAGAGCACAGCATTATCACCATAAAAGCTATAAGCCCTGAAATTGTTAGGGACAGCCAATGCCCCCCACAACTGTGTGAGGTTACAGAAGTGCCAGTGGTTTAGATGGTCCCCAACCCCCTACAACTGTCCTAGACACTTAATTCCCTCCTTTCCAGGGACTGTACAATGTCTAAGAAACGTGTACAATTTCAAGAACATATTTCCTCTCTCTCTCTTCTTTGGGTCTGTCTTGTTTGCACCACATGCTTCCACTGGCCAGAAAAGAAGCAGTATTATTCTTGGAAAGTCTACACAATCTGTGATTGAGTATGTTGGTGATACGCAGGTACTGCTTCCTATTCACCAGTACGATAGTCTTAAACAGATCCCCTTTCCAACACTGTTACCCCTTTTGTAAATTCCAGGTAGGTAGCTTTCAGCCTAGCTGTACTTTTCCTGTACTTTATAGCAATGGCAACTTTTGCAGGGAAGAATTGAGTCTCAAATACTCAATTGTTTACTAATGTCTACTCCTAAGTCCCTAGGTAGCACTAGGTTGGGGGTAACTATGAGGACCAGAAGAAACAACCACTGGAGCAGAGAACTGTAACATATGTTCAGCATTCCAGATCTCTCTGCCAAAGCATATCTCTCTCTCTCTCTCTCTCTCTCTCTCTCTCTCTCCCTCTCCCTCTCCCTCTCCCTCTCCCTCTCCCTCTCCCTCTCCCTCTCCCTCTCCCTCTCTCTCCCTCCCTCCCTTCTCCCCTCTCTTTCTTTCTTCCACATGTAATAGTAACATCAAGCTATTTGTTCCATTTCAGAGGTTCAAACCAAGATGATTCCCTTGAGGGTTATTCTTTCTAAACTGCTTCTCTGAGATCCCTCACAAGGAATCTGAGGGGCAACTTTGATAATGTGTCATCTTTACCCTCTAGCAATAGTGAGAAAAGGTTCGTGCAACCTGGAAACCCCCCCCCCCGCTCAAGGCGGCAGGGAGGGTTGTTTTCAGGATGAAGAGAGCATTTCAAGGTGTGCAGAACCACTCCTTTAAGTTTTAATAAAGACAGATAGAGATGGTTCTGCGTCACCAGCAGTCTTGTGCTCCACCGGGGTTCCCAGATGCAGGAGCCCATATTGGGAACCCCCTGCTGCTCCACCCAGCAACCACCTGAACCCCAACCTCCACAGTTACTCTGGCCATAGGCAAAAACAAGTAAAATAAAAATAAATTAAAAATATTTTTTAAAAAAATCAAAGTCGGGAGAACCCAGTGGGAAATTACCTTTCAGATTGTAAAGCCACATCTCACCTACAGACCACAAAGATCTTGCCGGAAAAATACCTCATAGAGCAGGTTCCTATAGGCAAGCAGCCCCTGGCCCTTGACTTTCAATGAGGGCTTAAAGAGAGAGAGAGAGAGAGAGAGAGAGAGAGAGAGAACAGGCGAGTTTCCAAGTGGGGAAACTCCAGCAGGACAGCTAGAGCTTCTATAGCCTTAGCCTCCTATAAGCCCGAGAGTGCCTATCCACAAGAACTAACTCTCTGTCCCAGGAGTCAAGTCTGCCTTACCCGAGTCTTGCAAAACAACCAGCAAGGTCCAGCAGGTCTCAGGCATTTAGTTTCATATCCAGGGCGAGATGGAGGACAGAGTTCTGAAGAGCGCAGGCTTTCAGGGTGGTCAGAAAAGCTTCCCAAAGATGAATGGGATGAGGGAAGCCTTTGGAAGACGGTGTCTCCCAAGCAGTGGGCACAAAGTCTCCACCAGATTCCCTCCACTCCCAGCCCTTAGCCAAGGAGGATGCCAGGGAAGTTCGGAAGATTCCCGGAGTTCAGTGACTGACGCTTCCCTGGACTTTGGGGAAAACCTGAGAGGGGACGGGTTACAGGAGGGTTCCTAAATCATTAGGCCCTTTAGTTAGAATGGCAGGTACCACCTCTCAGCTCAGTGACTGGATTCTCGAAGGTGCCCGCCTCCAAGATTCTTTGGAGCGACTTCGCTTTGGTGCAACCTTCTTCCAAAGGCACCTCGTCCAAGCCAAAAGGTGCGCGCCACACTGGGACGCCAGGACACGGGGTGCCTCAGTCCATGGCACAATCACCGCTGGTGGGGCAAGCGAGCTCCAGAAGACAGTGGAGCCAGCAGCACAGCCGGGCTGATGTGCAGGCAGCCCCCATGAACCCCGCTCGCCCGCCTGCCTTTCGCGCCTCTCCAGCGCTTCCCGGAGTCCTCTGGTTGGTGCGCAGAAGCCACTCGCCCCAATCCTCTAGGAGCAGAGTGCGGGGAGTAAGCCCCGCGCTCTTCTCACATCCTGCCACCGTCGCTAGAGCCTCCAAAATATGCCTAGAGTAGGGAAGTGGGAGGGTAGTGGAAGTCACCCAGAGCCTGGGCTTCGTTGCTAACAGTTTGGTGCCTCCTGGCTGACTGACTGCAACCAGGAGGTGGGATTAGAGAAGAACCACTCTGGCAAGCGTCACGGCAAAGGGCCGCTTCTGCTCCTCCTCCTCTTTCACACCCTCTTTGGATTTGGGAGAGCCAGGAGGGAAGACCGGATGAAGAGAGTCAGGGAGAGAAGCTGCCAACCCCAAGTCCCCAGTCCCCCTGGTTTAAAAACGCGCTTCTCTTTACCTTTCCCGGGAGAAGGGAAGCGTGTCGCTGCAGCGCCGTCTAGCGTCCTTCCCCAGGCTGCCATAAAGGGTTGAGGCGAGCAATCAGCTTGCTCAGTGCAGGTGTGGGAAGTCAGGAAAGCAAAGTTTTTCAGCTTTTCTGGTCCCGGCTCCAGTCACTGGACACAATTGCTAACCTAACCGGCTACGCACCTGCTTGGTTCCATGCAGGCTATAACTTAATGTTTTTTTTTTTAAAGACGAAGGTACCAGATTGTCTAATTTTAGTTATAATTAAGCTTTCCAGTACTTTAGAGAACCCTTTTCCAGTCCCCCCCCCCCTGTGTTAAAGACCCTAAACTCCCACTGTTTCTCAAGTCCCCCAGATCTTAAATCAGGCAGGTAATATTCTGGGAGCTGGGGATGGTCTCACAGCCAGACCCGGAACTGTGATCACTCTTCCTTAAAGCTGAAGCTCATCAGCCATGCTCCTGAACACCTGCGCCCCCGATGCCAAGCAGCCCCCAAATCACCCTCTTAAGCGCTAAAACAGAAAGAGACTATTACCGGAGAACCTGCGGGATCTAGAAGGCGGCAGCGGTGCCCAGTGCAGTTCCTACCCTAAGTCTCTTCTCCAGCATTCCCGTGGGTTTTCGATGCCATGCTGATTAACGTACTTAACAGGATTGCTCATTTAACGGGTCAGCTGAGCGCTGTGCGTTAGAATTTGCTGCTACACTGAGCTCCTATTAATTTATCTTTCTGTGCACTTTCTCCAGCTGTTCTCCGGAAGCTGCTCCAGTGCTCTGCATTAGCCACAGAAAGTCAGCTAGCATGGGAGACAGAAACAAGGACCAGGAGGGGGTAAGCCCTTGGTGTGCCTTTGCTTAGCACAGAGTCATGCCTTTCTAGTTGGCTTTCTTTTCCTGACCCCCAATCGGAGTGCACTCAACTTTTAAGATGAAAGCCTGTAGGTGGTTAAAGTTACTCTCCATTTTTCATCAAGTTCACTTGCTCACACTCCTTTTCCCTTTTTGGATCATTCTTCTTATCGTATTTCACAAAACCACACCTCATGGCATATTCCTTCTGCAGCTGGATTTAAATTTGAAAATCTTGAGAAGTCACTGTGAATGGAAAAGTCCTTCTAGGTAGGCAGCAATTGGCAGTGCCAACCACTCTCCCTGCTTTCTTGTTGTTTATATGCATGCTTAGGAGGTGTTTTTGAAACAGAAAATGCCCTACAATTTCAGTTTCTGTTTGTTAATGATTCTTTGTTTACACAAAAAAATACATTCCCTAGACACGGATGGCCAGCCAGTTCTCCCTGGTCCTGTTACAGTGCTCCTGAAAACTTCCCTGCGTGCTTGCCCAGCAGCAGCCTTCATCTCTGTTTCCAGCCAACCCCTGCTGGTCTACATCACCATTACTGGCACTCATTGCTTTCATCCAGCTGGCAGGCTATCAGCGATATACAGGGTGTGATCCACGGTAGAAGAACACCTTTTCCTGGACTCTTATCCCTTAATTAGGTCACAAGTGTACACACACTGACCTTCACTATCATGCCAGTCCTTAAGCTCTGGGCTTAGGTGATCAGCTGAGATGTCCTGGGTGAAGACATATGGCTAAGCTATAAAACCCTTCACTTACATTAGAAGCCAGTAGTCAGGGTTGATGGAATTCATTCACGACACTAGCCAATGTTATCCCTCAGCAAATCATCAAGTAGAAAGTCTAAACATTTACCACAGAAATAGATCTGAGCATGGTGGGCACTATGCTGACAATCCTAGCACTGGGGGCTCACGGAATAATAAAATTGCTATGAGTTTAAAGTAAACCAAACTCTTGTCTCAAAAATAAATAAATCTCTCTAAATGCAGTCATGCCATTGATCAACTTAAAACCAACTTTCTAAACACAGTTTTACACAGCTTCACTCAAACCTAGCACCAGTTTATACACCGTACTCCACCTTCAGCGCCTACCAAAGTATACTATTTTATGTAACTGCCATTCCTTCAGTACTTTCTCTGTTGAACAGGACTTGTATTTAAGTCTCAAGAATGTCTAAATCTGTCTGACCTTGCTGTCTTGGGTAACATCACCCTTCACCAGAAACTTTAAGAAGGTTTTACACAATTGGGAACTTAAGTACTCTGGCAGGTCTGGATATTCTTGGAATGAGAGAGATTGTTGATTCCCATCAAAGACAGACACTTGTTTAGCCAGTCCTTGCAGTCTCATTAATGGCTAAACTGTCTTTCTAAAGGAGTCAGGGTTATGGTACCAAATAATACAGAAAAGAAATATGCTTAGAAAATGAGAACAGCTCCAACTTGGCGATCCTTTAGGCTTTAGTACTTTCTTAAAGCTCACTCTAATCCATGAACCAGCAGTGCTTAGAAATAGAGACTGTCCAACTTAAGTCTAGGCCTAATGAATTAGGATTTGTGAGTAACTAATAAGATTACCAGCTAACTTCGTATACACATTAACATTTGGAAGAGCTTTTTTTTTTCCAAGAATCTTTCCATTCATCAAGCCCAGGAGAGCAAATGAACAAAAAGTTTAATTTCCCAAGACCTACTATCAAGCCCTTTCTCATTGAGAAACACCTAAAAACAAGGCCACATTCATATTTTTTAAGGCTAATTGGGGCCAGACTAATTGAAAGCCAAGGAGCACCTTGAAATTATGATATGTGTCCTTCCTACAGATGGCCTTGCTGCATAAAAAGAATGCCCTTAGTTACATGCTAGGAATAGGGAGAGTGTTGGCATGGCTTAATACAACTAGCTCAACTGTTACTGCTAAACTAACAAACCAATCCCTCTGGCTCAATAGGGATAAAGTTTATAATCTTCCTAATTAAAGAAATGGACCTTACAGTGTTTTCCAAATCTCAGCTGCTTACTGATTCATCCTGAGCTAGCTGCCATTTAGTGAAGCAAAGGCCTTTAAAATGTTAAGAACTGGTATAACCAGCCTAGCAGTGGTGGCACAGGTCTTTAATCCCAGCACTGGGGAGGCAGAATCAGATGGAATTCTGTGAGTTGCAAGGCAACCTGGTCTACAGAAACAAGTTCCACAACAGTTTGGTCTGTCTAAAAAAAAATCAAAAAAAAGGAACAGATATGACTAACTTCTTAAAAATTACATCAAAATGTACCTTTTCTACTAAGACAAATTTAAAAATTGTCTGAGAGAAAATTAAGAGGAGATACTAGACAGCAAATGTTTACTGTGTACCTACTATATGCCAGATACCTCACATTCTTGATTTTATTTCATTCTTGTTCCTAAACACGATTGATGGTCAGAATTACTGAGTGAGGAGCTTATTAAAGATTTCTGAAGCATACCCAAGACCTTCTACATGGAAATCTCAGTAATAGATTTCCTTAAGTGCTGAGTAGTTTCTAATCAAAAGTTAGAACTCATGAAAGAAATAAATCTTACTACAAAGAAATTAATCCTTTCTAAAAAAAAACAAAAACAAAAGAAATACTAAAAACAAAGTTAAAATAGAAGAAGCTATAACATGTAAGGAGAATTAGGCCACTTCAAACAGCAGTATTTGGTAAACATATAAAGTGATCTTACTTTGGGTTCACCTTGCTATTTGGCTTCTGCAGACTTGTGAGCTGTAAGCTTAATGTCCTTTGTTAATGGCTAAGGTCCACTAATGAGTGAGTACATACCACACTCTTCTTTTTGGGTTTGGGATATCTCACTAAGAAT
>JAQHUG010000260.1:941871-967279 GCA_028555095.1 Dicrostonyx torquatus | reverse complement strand
GGTATCCTGCACCATCTTAAGGAAGCAGGGGGAGGACGGTGGGGTAGTGGGGGAGCGGGAGGGCCGGGAACAAGGGGAGTAAATGTAAATTTTGCTTTTAACAATAAATAAATAAATAAATAAACCCTCAAAAAAAAGTGATCTTACAAATCATTTTATAACTGGGCAGTGGTGTCACACATCTTTAATCCCAACACTCAAGAGGCAGAGGCAGGCAGATCTCTGTGAGTTCGAGGCCAGCCTGGTCTACAAGAGCTAGTTCCAGGACAGCCTCCAGGCTCCAAAGCTACAGAGAAACTCAGTCTCAAAAAATAAGAAAAAAAAAACAATTTGTGAAAAATCAATCCAACAAATCCAACAAAAAAAAAAATAATCAGGGCCAGTGAGCCAGTGAATGGATCCAGGAAGTGAAGAAACTTGCTGTGCAAGCCTGACCCAGTTTGATCCCCAGAACCCAAATAAAGGTAGTGTTCTCTCACCAAACCCATGCCATGACACACAGTTGTGCATGCATGTACACACACACCAATACACATATAAACAACAATAATGTGACATTGTAAAAGAAAACAGACAAAGGACATAAGGTACCAAAATTTTAAGACCAAGTTGAAATGCATAGATTTAAAAAGAATTGCAACTTAAACTATGACAAAGAATGAATAGTGTATGCAAGCAAGAAGAAAATCAGATCGTCTCATTCACCTAGCTGGAGTAAAGAAATGAGGGCAATCACACCAGAGGAAAATGTGTCAATGTCTACTGAAATTGCAGATATATGCACCGTCATATAGTCAAAGCTATTTCCAGGTGAACACATAGGAACAGGCAACTATGGCTGGTTTTTGGAAGAAAGGTGATGTGCAATGAGAAGCAGGTTTATGTTCAATTGCATATTTCGGTACACTGGACTAGTTTTCATTTGATCATTATACAAGTTCACATTTATACCTTTTATTGTGTGACTTTGAGTGCCTTCTACTCCATGGAGTCTACCATGAGAGCTGGTTTAACCAAAGAAACATGAGAAGATGTCATCCAACTGGGTAGCTCTTGTTCCAAGTAGAGTGACTGGTCCAGCGGTAACTAATTAATGCAACTGACTTTACATTTAAGAGTATTAATTTTATGCACATTATTTCCATTTAACCAGTGTTTCTTTTGAAACAACATAACCGTTTATCACTAAAGTTTTCATTACACAAAAGTTGGGACATGCATATGATGGAATGTTATGAAGCTTTTAAGTGGAAAGGGACAACTGTGTACTTATGTGGAAGTATTTGAAAAAATAAAGTGTTGGACAGTACAAGTTGCAGAACAATATGCATATGGTGTTTCCATTTGGGTTAAAAAGGTTGAGCAGAATAAGAATAATGTATATCTGTCTGTGCTTGAAGAATACACATGAAACTAATTGTATTTTTACCTTTGAGAAGATTTTATCACTGGACAAAGACAGGAGGGAGAAATATCTGAAAACATTTTATATTGCTCCTGTCCTTTGACTACTTGAACTCATGCAATGCATCACCCCTCCTAAAGTAATGTATGTTAATTTTAAATGCATTTTTATGTTTAAATGCGCTCAAGTGATAAATTAATACATAAGAAACTGGGAACAAGCAATTCCTGGTAATGCAGGCCTGTCATCCCAGCTACTTGTGAGGCAGAAAGGTCTGCCTGGACTACAGAGTAAGAGGAGATATAGTCATATTTCATTGCACTCATGTACTAAATTCTAAATTTTTTTCTTTAATGGGGTAGCCTGGGCAACTTAGAAAAGCTTAGTCTGGAAATGAAAGTAAAACTGGAGACCTGGAGATATAGCTCAGTGGTGAAGCACTTGCCTTACATATGTAAGACCCTATGTTTAATCCCTAGTACTGAGAAAAAATAGTAGAGGGGTCAGTGGGAGGAAAAATGAGGTGGTGAAGGTGTACACAATCAAATTACCTTATGTTTGAAAATACATACATGGTGTGTTGTAAATGGGGAGAGGTGCGGGTTGTATTCCCGGCACCCAGCTCCCAGCCCCCAGCCACTGGCCTGCTCAGCCGCTGGTTGCTTGCTTATGCCTGAAATAACCACATGACAATTATATTCATTTAAACTCTGCCTGGCCCATAATTACCAGCCTCTTCTTGGCTAGCCCTCACATCATAAACTAACCCATTCCTAATAATCCGTGTGTCACCATGAGGTGGTGACTTACCAGAAAAGTCTAACCTGCATCCATCTGCGGCGGGAGCATCATGGCGACTCTCCCACTTCCTTTCTTCCCAGAACTTCCGTTCTGTCTACTCCGCCCACCTAAGAGCTGACCTATCTTATAAGCCAGGCAGAGTCTTTATTTAACCAGTGAAAGCAACAGAAATAAAGGACCCTCCTACAATGGTGAAGAATAAATGGCAGTTTAAAAATCAAAATAAAATTCCTGGAATTCAATCTTATATGAGAAACGAAAATTTAAAAAAGATTTGAACTCTCAAAGACATAGAAAGTGGAAGAAAAGTATAGTTGGAGAGATGTGGCAAGTACATTGAAACTCCAAAGTACAATGACAAAGTACATCGTTTCCCAACTGCTGTGGTCTAAATACTCATCTGCCATGTGAAAGACATGTGAAAGACATTTTCAACCTGACAGGATCTAGAATCCCCTAGGATACAAGCCTCTAGGGATGTCTATAAATGGGTTTTTAATTGGGTTAACTGAGGTTAGAAGACCCACCCCAAATGTGGGTAGCATTATTCTACGGACTCGGGCCAAGGCTAGTTTAAAAGAAAATCCACTGAATATCAGCAGGAGGAGGAGGAGGAAAGGAAGAATAGAAGGAAAGAAGAAAGGAAGGGAGGGAGGGAAGGAGGGAGAAAAGGAAACAATAACGAAAAAACAGTATTTGTTTCTGTGAAAGGGACTGGAGTGTTGGGCAAAAGATACTGGGAGACAAATATTTTATTAAACAATTGTGGGACCAAATAATCAACCAGGTTTGGAAACAAGTGCCTTAATTTTAGCTATAACATTGCTGCATAAGCCTAAATCTTTTTGTTTGTTTTTCAAGACAGGATTTTTCTGTATAACAGCACAAGCTGTCCTAGGACTCCCTCTGTAGACCAGGCTGACCTCGAACTCAGAGATTCACCTAACTTTGCCTCCTAAGTGCTGAGATTAAAGGTGTGTGCCACCACCACCTGGCAACCTATATCTTTTTTTATGATTGGGGAAACTATAGACTTTAGAATAATCATGCACTTAATCTATTTTATTTACAGCCTATAGTTCCGCTACCATATGCTCCTTCCCTCATTGGAGTATATAAGCTTAAACATACCTCAGCAATTAATATTACATGAAGAAATTCAATCTTTAACTTAGGATTCTGTCTCTTATATTTAAATACTACTTCTTTTCTCCTCCAGATAAGAGTTAAAGGGCCAAAAATATTAACTCAGTGGTGTGTGTATGTGTGTATGTATGTGCGTTTAGAAAGTTGAATTTACATCTTCCATTTTTTCTATAAGGCTCTTTTCTTTTTATTCCTTTATGCATCCTTACTGCTGTCATTAAACCAAGTTACTTTTCATTGAATTAAGTTGCTCAGCTATGTAGATTTTCATTAAGATGGTAGTTTTTCTGACATTCTCTCCCAAAATACTTTTCTTCTCCTTTCCTTCCTTTTCTCATTGTCCATAATTTGGTATATTTGGCGGCATTTAATGTTTCTTCAAAGTTTCCTTTTTATTATCCTCTCCCCTTTTCTTCAGATTGTATTATAGTCCCTTCCCAATAAAAGACCATCTATCTCCCCATCTATCTCCCTTACTTGAGTGCTAAGCTAAAAGGAGAGAGCCTTTAGTCTCTCTGCACCACACATAGAGAAGAACTGTCATGAGGCTGGTCAGAGAAGCTGAGGGAAAGAGCAGATCACAGATCAAGTGCCATAGACTCTTAATGGTTTTTATTGACTATTAATAGATCTTTATTGATTGTCGATTTTTTCAGGTAATTTTTAAAATTCACATAGCTTTCCCTTCTCTTTCCTCACAACAAACCCTTCCATGTAGCCCACTTGCTCTCTTTCAAATTCATGGCATTTCTTCTTTAATTATTTTTTCCATATATATTTGTGTACCTGTATATATTTTTAAAGGCATCAATAAAACTTTCTCAATGCTGACCATTCCGTATTGGATAACCAATTGGTGTGATTTTCCCTGGGGAAGACTATTTCTCCTGCTCTCAGCATTTCTCAGTTGCCTAGTGTTGAGTATATATTTCTTTATTTGCCTATATACCCTTAAGACAATAGCTAGATTTATTTTTTCTTTCATCACCTATCCTTGTTTCACTTGGATCTGTGTTGCTCTTGATGTTGCTCCCAAACAAATACTTAGCAGATGAAATAAGATTCACAGATGAATAAAGAGCAGGAAGATTCAGAAACTTCACCACAAACAGATTTTGTTGCAAGACTCACAGGAAAGACAAATAGTATCAGGAAGAATCAGAGAAGGCTTCATTGAAGAGGTAGCATCTAATGATGGCTTCAAAGGCAGGTTAATATAAAGAGGAAGAATTTCAGGCAGAGGCAGTAACATCATTTCCTTTTCAGTAATTGAGTACAGTATGTAACAGGCAGTAGCTTTTATGCATTGCATATATAGCACTGAAATACACAGACAGCAATCTCTGCTCAAATGGAATTGAAATTCTAGTGTGGTGGTGCTAGGGGAGGACAGAAAAGAAATGTATATAAGCAACGTGTATAATATAGCTTAAAATGTTGCTGTAGAAAACATAAAGCAGGATAGGTGATAGGAACAAGGACAAGAAAAAAGTAATTTGAAATAGGGTGTCCAAAGAAAGCATCAGAAGTGTATAACTTGAGAAGAATCTTAAAGAGAATGTACGCAGAATTTTATCCTTTATCTAGGCAAAAATGTTGCAGGCAGGACTAATAGAAAGTGCAAAGGCCTTGAGGCAGAATCATGCCTAACAAAAAACAGCAAATTGACCAGTATGACAGTGACTAAATGCAAGTGGTAGGGTTTAAGATGAAAGTAATAATGAGTAGTTTAGAAAGTGTAAGAATCAGCAAGTGTATATGACAGATAATTGTCGCACTTTATGAGAAAGCGAGACATGCCCAATGCGACTGTGGCACAGCATCTGTGGAAGGTGCGAAAGGATGAAAGGGCTGGAAAAAGTAGATTGGGGAAAATTGTGAAGAGCTTCAGAAGTGAGAATAAAGATCTTATATTTGAGGCTGGAAAAGAGAATCTTTTTAGACATTAACCTTTACAACCCTGAGTCGTAAAGACGGACTTACAATGCCTGCTCCTTTCTCCCCATCCTTTTCATGTCCCTACCTGTACCTGAAATGGGCAAGCACTGGCGTTAGAATCAGAACAGCAGTAACAAGTGGACAAGCTGCCCCCTCTGTCATCTCAATCTTTGATTCAGCTTGTGACAGGTAGGAGACCGATGTCTGAAATGCCACTGTTTTATTTTTAAAAATTGTTCAAGTTCTACTATATTGTCAGGCAGGAAATTTTCTCCTTAAATCTCGGCCAAATCTTTTGATCTTTGGTTTACTACTTACTGAAGCAAGAAATTTTTCATCATCCTGGATTTCTGAAAAGAGTAATAGAAAAATAAGCCTCAGACTGAAAACCTTGTGTCTCACACAAAGAAAGGAAGTCAATATTTATTTATTTTTATAATCACCAGGAAATCCTTTGCCAAAGGAAAGTCAGATATTATTAAGCATCAGCACATTTGCCAGAATAGGTGAGGTCAGTTATGAACAGCTTTCTGAATCAATTGATTGGAGTTTGAGCTTTTTATCATTGAAAGAAAAGATCCTCTGCATTATAATTAAAGAAAATCTCAATCAAAGATCAAAAAGGCAGAAATATGGAGCCAAAAAAAAGGTAACCGACACGAATGGTTTTGCTGTATTAGTAGCTAATAGTCTCCGTAGAGTGAAGTTTTAAACTGGAACGAGAATTTAAGTGGCAACGCTGTTGGTCAGGTTGCAGCATGGGTGCTTTTAAAAGACTGAGAAGTTGAGGCTAGTCTTAAAGCAAGAGAACTCCACAAGGCAATTAATTAATGCCGCGTGCTGTTAGAGCAACATGCACACAGAATTCTAGCAGTTTAAAGCATCAGCTGTCACTTCAGCTCATTTGTGGCACAAGGAGAACTGCTCTTTTTGAAGATGCTCTGGCAGCATGAGGTGGTGTGGTGATCTCTAGTACCAGCTTCTTCAACTGTGGGTCGTAGTGCAATAAGGGATCACATAACTGAATGGGGCAGTCTTGAAAATTTGGGCAATAGTGAAAACTATTTCTTCTAGATGAAAACAACTGAAATTAAATTCAAAATCACGTGTATAATGTATCAGAGGTGCTTCTGGCATCTCTCAGCTGTACTGCATCACACGGCTTCGCTGCAGCCTTGGCTCTGAAACATAACACGAATACTTCACGCTATTTATGTTGCTGACTTGAGTTTTAGAAAAAAGTTGTTAAATTAACTTTGGCTTAGCATTAGGACAGGATTTCCAACAATTTCTAAAGAGACCCTAAACATACTTTTCCATTTTGTGCTACATATTTATGCAAAGTGACATTTTCAATACAGACAATTGTAAATTTAAAATATCTATCGAATCTGAAAAATGTTGAAGATGCTCTACATCCTCAAGTATCAGCTATTCAAAAATCCTAATTCCTTTAAAAATATTTATTTTGTTATTTTTAATTATGTGCAATGTAGGCGGTCGTAGATGTACATGAGTAGAGATGTCTGAGGAGGCCAAAGGGTCAGATCCTCTCAATCTGGAATTGCAATCCTTTGTGAGCCTCCCATTGGGAGTCCTGGGGACCACACTCTGGAAGAGCAGTGCATGCTCTAAATCACTGAGATGTCTCACCAATCTTTACATTTTAAAAATCTTTTTTCATTTTCAACTTTAAATTAAAATGTAATAATATAATTACATTATTTCCCACCTCCAATTCCTCCCATGTCCCCACTTCCCACTCCCTCTCCAATTCATGGCTTCTTTTTCCTTAATTATTACACACACACACACACACACACACACACACACACCACGAATATGTAAATACAACCAGCAGATTCTGTTTAGTGGTGTGTGTGTGTGTGTGTGTGTGTTTAAGGCTGACTATTTGCTACTTATTGGATAACTAATAACTAATCCCCGGGGAAAAGCTAATTCTCCCTTTCTCTGCATTCCTTAGTCACCTATAGTTCTTTGTCTACTTGAGATTTCCCCCTTCTAAATCAGCATGTCTATCGATTATTGCTGTTGTCATTTTTCAGGTTTCGTTTAAGCAGCCATGTTCTTGATAAATCATGACTAGGTCTTCCCTGTCATTTCTAGGAGACACAGTCTCACAGAAGACTTCTTGGTCCTCTGGCTCTTACAGTCACCGAGTTTCAGGTATGGGGGTTGTTATGTTGTGGATGTATCAATCAAGGCTGGGAAACACTCAATCATTTGTCCTGCGCCCTTTGACCAGTTGTAGCTTTCTGTAATTGTCTCCATCTGCTGCAAAAGGAAGTTTCTTTGATGAGAGGTGATAGATACATTTATTTGTGGGTGTAAGTATTTAGAATGCAGTCGAGAATTATACTAGTTTAAGTAAGTAACTGTAATAGGTTCTACTCTATTAGCCTCTAAAACTGTAGTTCTCAACCTCTGCATCATTGACTCTTTCGGGAGTTGAATGACCCCTTCACAGGGGTTAGCTAAGACCAATGGAAAACAGATACTCACAATGTGATTCATAACAGTAACAAAATTACAGTTATAAAGTAGCAATGAAAATAATTTCATGGTTGGGGTAACCGCAACATGTGGAAATGTATTTAAGGGTTGCAGCAACAGAAAGGTTGAGAACCACTGCTCTCTGGTCACCTCACTAACCACCGGTGGTTGGCTAGGCCTAATATAGTATTAGGCATGATTTTCCTACTACCTTAAGTCCAATTAGACATCTGTTGGTTTGCCACTCTTGCAATTTTAGAGATAAATATCTATGCTGGATGATAGCTAAGTTTACAGGTTATCCACTGGGTAAGACGGTTGATTACTTTCCTCCTCTGGCAGCTTACGCAGCTCTTTTTTGTCCTATGAAATCTAGTCCTCAGTGAGGGGACATTTGTGTCAGATCATGAGTCCTACATCAGAAGTATGTGGCATTTTCAGCAACGGAGCTTAGCTTCAACTTCTGGGTCACATCCAAGGACAATAGCAACAGCTTATATTATTTTGGGAGTCTCTTGAACTCCCCTAATCAACAACTAGACAGGGAGTTTCCGTGCTTGGTACTGGAATATTTATTACATAGTCAATGATCAGGCCCTATAATGTAATTCATTATATAAACATAAATAAGCACATCCATCTCCTTATTATTTAAATTTGACTTCAACTTTAATAAATGGTAAAATTGTATGTGTACCAAAGAAATTTAAATTTTGTTATTATTTATCATCACCAAACATCTGATAAAAATAAACCTATTTTTGTACCTAGATATTCAGACTCACATAAAAAATTCTCAGGCAGAAAGGGATCACAAAGTGAAAATGTGAAAGAACCTTTGACATGCTATATTATCAAAAACCATTTTAAGTATCCTCAAAAATCAATTTACAGTCAAGTACATAATGTTGCTGTAAGTATTTGAAAATAGACTTATGAGTGTCAATTTTATTAAGTTTTAAATAAAAAACCTTGATTATTAAGAACATTATTTTCTTTAGCAGATATTTTAATACAGTAAGAACCATGGTTTCCTAAGAAGTACTATTACAGAACAAGAACAAACACCAGTGGTGGCTTTATCACTTCATGTCATAAACAGATGGGCTTTTAATCTGTTTGAAATTTAAAGAGAAAGATCTTTTTAAAACTTTAGAAGTCCCTAGTCCATTCCTAAAATTGCCTACTTTGTGCAGTGTAACTTAAAAACCTCAAGAGCCTTTTGTAGCCCCTGAGAAAAACGGCCCTCAACACCCAGCTCTATACCTACCTCAGATATGAATCTACACATCTTTGATTGTGAGACAACATCTCAGGGATCTGGATAAGTTTTATTTACTTCTTGTGAAGGTACCAAAGAAAGCTCACGCTTGTTAAAAATATCTCTAATTAACTTTCCAAAACTAAAATTTCACTTTGTTGTGCTTTCATTGCATACTGGGTGTTTTAGATCACACACATTGATGCAAAGCAAAAAGACTTCGTGCACCACATACGAGAGTAGGAACCAGAAAGTCTGAGCCATTTTTCTGTTGTTGTTTTTCAAGAAGTACTTCTGTTATTCATCTGTTCCTCATTTGGTATCAGGTTTTTTTTTCTTGAATTGTGATGAATATTGTCATCTGACAATATGATACAGAAAAAAAAAGTTCCCACAAAGCACTACATGCCTTCGAGATAAATACCAGCTAGTTGCTATTATAGTACCAATAATAAGCTAAAAATAACAGTGAGACATACTTTGTGAAATTCTGGGTTAACATAAAATACACTATCACAGAACAGAAATTGCAATTAAATCTTGACATTCTACTTTCTGTTCCTAGTATTGCCACTCTGTGGTGAGTTACTGTGGACATGCATTCTCAGATGCCCTGGGTCTGTCACCTCATGTCATCTCCAGAACTCAAATCTGTTTTTCTTGCTGCCACAATTTCCAGAAACATTAAGGATCAAATGAATTCATTCTAAGTCAACAGAATCAGTGTCGACTTTGACTCTTCTCTAAATTACCCAGTAAGAATGTGTAAATAAACATAACTTTATCATTTACCAAAACTTTATGTAAATCTACTAATAATTCTTTTTTAGCATTTAGAACCTCTGCCACTTTACATCATCTTTCACTTCTCTTGTCAGGATTATGGCATAAAATCATATCATATCACTCTTTTAGCAGAATTAAGAGGTTAGTAGCAGTGGCATAAGATAGCCCAGGAACTTTGACATATACAGTAAGGTGAAATTATATATAACGATACCTTTGATTTATATTTTAATTTTAAATGCATAGGTAGAGTGATATCATTAAACATATTTTAACTTTAATAATAAATCAATGGCATATTAATTATTTCCACAAAAAGTAAGGACATATAAATTACTCAAATATCTACTGCAAATTGAATTTTTAAAGCTAGCTTTATTTTCCATATTCTGATCTCATATTAGGCACTAGTGGAAAATAATTCATGTCACAACCACTGCTAATATGACACAGATGGCAGTCTTTACTCAAGATAGGATTAGGACTGAAGGAAAAGAGAAATGTCAATGTTTTAGACTATAGATCAAATGAGAATTTTAGCAAAACTGAACATTCATACAATGACAAAGAAATGATTTCTCAAAAGCATAGAATTTTTAAAAATAATTTAAATATCCAGTACTTTATGGTGTATTTTTGTATTTTAATGATTTGAAAGGATAATATTAGGTGATGAGGAAGGACTGAATGCAGGTAATGGACGTAAGTTTATAAGAGAGTACATAAAGCTAATTGTTCTCCTATTTCTAACTCTGCCATTATTTTGGGGGGGTTGGTGGTGGATAAGTATGTAAAAGTGTGGGGTCCAATGCGAAGTCTCACAGTTCAGAATGGCTATTGCAACTGCACAGAAGCTCATTGAGACATATAGACATTGGGGCTGGTAAACTTCTGTGCCTGGTATTTTAGAGTATTTGTTTGTTTGGAGTTTCTTTTTGCAAGTTTTTAAATAGAGTTTATTTAAAATAAGCAAAAAGTGGAAGTTGTTAGAAGAATTTAAACATCAAAATCTGGTATAATTTTTTTTACATTTAACAAAATTGTGGCTATATAAAATTTAACTCACTATTAGATAACCTTCACATCTCCCTCTCTATTTGCTCCAGTTCTGTCATGCATCTTACTCCTATCCTCCTAAGGTCCTTGGTAAGCAAGGCATTCTCACTTCACATCTAGTTAGGTGTAAAAAAACATGGCAAGGCTAAGAATCAGTGAATCTGATGAATCAATGGGAGCCGTGTATTCAACTCCTTAAAGAACAGCATGTTTTTTTCTCCCTGTTCTTACAGGCTGCTGCAAGAACGCAGAGTGAATGGAGATAACCCTCTTTGCCCTTCTCTATAGTATGAACTGTCACGTCACAGCGGCTCCACAGGTGAGGAACCCATTGCCTAAGTGGCCATTTGGATCCTACTCCTATTTCCTTTTGATACCCTGCCCCCACGAATGTAGACTATCTACTGACTACCCAATGCCACCCAGGGAGTCAGCTCATCTGAGCCCTTCTGTTTCACTACAGCACTTACGCTTCTAAGTATTTCTAGGCTCCAGCCTTTCATGTGTGACCTTTCCTTGTTTCAAAACTTGGATCCTGAGTTTTTATTTTGAAACTATGAAGGTGCTTCAGTGATAAATGCTTTTCAAAAATATGTACGCTAGCATCACAGTTGAATATAGCAAAGGTCTTAGCCCTTTTCCTCAAAGAAAGCTCAGTAATGGTCTGCTCTGTGGTGATCAGGGCAATTGTTTGGGGACAGGCGTGACAGTCACCTCCCTCATAGTCAGATTATCCAAAGCCATACAATGCGCCTCTTACAGAACCAACAAATGTATTATCCTCCACCTAATCCCCTATTAAGAGGAACATAGTTTGAAAGATACTTTAATACTGGGCAGTAAGAAACACAAAGGAAAGTAAGAACGTGGGAGAAATTTAAAGATCCTTTAAAAATGTACTATTCTTTTTTCTTTTATTATTCTTTCACACAATATACCCCAGCAGTTACCTTCCCTCTGCTCTTCCCAGCTCCCACCACCACCACTCCTCTACCTCAGATATTCTTCCCCTCCGTTTCTCTTTAGAAAAGAGCAGGCCTCCCAGAGATATCAATCAAATATGGCCTAAGAAGTTCCAATAACACTAGGCACCTCCCCTCATACTAAGACTGGGTAAGGCAATCCAGTAGGAGGAAAGCAGTCCCCAAAACAAGAAAGAGTCAGAGACACCCCCACTCCCACTGTTAAGAGTGTCACAAGAACACCAAGGTACACAAACATAAGGTATATGCAGGGGACCTAGCTCATACCCATGCAGGGTCTGTGCTTGTCACTTTGGGCTTTGAGCCTCTATGAGCCCTGCTTAGTTGATTCTGTGGGCCGTGTTCTTATGGTGTCCTCTACCACTCTGGCTCCTATAATTCTTCCTCCACCTCGTCTACAGGGTTCTTCTGGCTCTCCCTAGTGTTTGGTTGTGGATCTCTGCATCTGCTCCCATCCGTTGTTAGATGATGCCCCTCTTATGACAATTGAGCTAGGCATGGATCTCTGAGTATAACAAAATGTCAACAAGAATCATTTCAATGATATTTTCCCCTACTCATGTTAGTTTCTATCCTGGGTCTCTGGGTTGTCCTGCCTCTGGTTTCTAGCTGTTGAGGCAATGTCAGGCAGAGACTCCCTCTCATGGTATAAGCCTCAAGCTGGACCAGTCACTGGTTGGCTGCTCTTACAAGTTCTGCACCACCATTACTGCAGTACATCTTGCAGGAAGGGACAGATTGTTTTGTGGCTGAGTTGATGTGCCAGTCTAGCTGCTAGTAGCTAGCCTTATTATAGAAGATGGCCAGTCCAGATTGTGTATCTCCCATTTTTAGGAAACTCCACTAGGCTCAATCTTGTGGGTTTCAGGGAATTTCTACTGCACTAGGTTTCTAAATTGTCCCTGAAATGCCCCCCAATTCCAGTCATCTCTCCCTCCATCCTTTTCACCCTGGCTTGATTATTCCTATTCCCATTCCCAACATCTCCCATTCCACCCAGAAAATCTATTCTATTTCCCGTCCAAGGGAGATCCATGTGCCCCCCAATGAGTCCCCCTTTGTTACTTAGCATCTATTGGTCTGTGGATTGTAGCATGACTATACTTAACTTTATAGCTGATATCCACTTATAAGTAAATACATACCATGTTTGTCTTTCTGAATCTTGGTTGCCACACACAGGTTTAATTTTTTCCTCTTTCCATCCATTTTCCTGAAAATTTCATGATGCTATTTTTTAGCAGTTGAGTAATACTCCAATGTGTTAATGTACCACATTTTCTTTACCAATTTTTCAATTGAGGTACATCTAGGCTGTTTTCAGGTACTGGATATTATAAATAAAGCTGCTACGAACATAGTTGAATAAGTGTCCCTGTGGTAGGATTGATCGTCTTTTGGGTATATGCACTGGAATGGTATAACAGGGGGTTATTAAGGTAGATTGATTCCCAGTTTTCTTAGGAACTGCCATATTGATTTCCAAAGTGGCTGTACAATTTTTCACTCCCATCACCAATATAAGAGGGTTCCCCTTGCTCCATATCCTCTCCAGCATGAGCTGCTACTTGTGTTTTTTTTATCTTAGCCATTCTGACAGGTTTAAGATGCTATCTCAGAATTGTTTTGATTTGCATTTTCTTGATGGCTAAAGATGTTGAACACTTCTTTAAGTGTTTTTCAGCCATTTGTGATTCCCCTATTGAGAATTCTCTATTTAAATCTGTTCCTCCTTTTTAAATTAGATTATTTGGTGTTTATTTTTTATTGTTATCTAGTTTCTTGAGTTCTTTTTATATTTTGGATATTAGTCCTCTATCAGATGTGGAGTTGTTAAAAAAATGCCCATTCTGTAGGCTGCCACTTTATCCTATCAAAAGTGTCCTTTGCCTTATAGAAGTTTTTCAGTTTCATGTGGTCCCATTTATTAACTGTTCTTAGTGCCTGTGTTGTTGGTGTTCTGTTCAGGAAGTTATCTCCTATGTCAGTGTGTTCAAGGCTATTGTGTTCCCCAATTTTTCTTCCAATAGGTTCAGTGCTTAGGGAACATTTGGCTCCTTTATGGGGAAGATATAATCTTAGTACGCAAAACCTCTAAAACCTGCCACAACCCTTTTGTTTTTGCAAGATTAAAAACACATCTAGGATGTGCAGATAGCAAATTATATCACATTGGACCCTGAGCAGAAAAAATAACTGTATCTTTAGCTTTTGTACAAAGTAGACAATGGGCTGGAGAGATGGCTCAGTGAATAAGAGCATTGGCTTCTCTTCCAGAGTACCCTGGCTCAATTCCAGCACTTACATAGCAATTTATAATTGTCTATAACTCCAGTTCCAGGGGATCAGACTCCCTCTTCTGGCTTCCCTGGACAGTGACCCCATGTGATGCTCAGGCAAGAGTGCAGGCAAAATACTCATACACATAAAACCAATAAATGAATACATACATAATGTAGTAGGAGGCTACTAGTTTGTTTCCAGGCTGCCCAGACTCCGGAAATAACCACACAAAAACTGTATTAATTAAATCACTGTTTGGACCATTAGCTCTAGCTTCTTTTTAACTAACTGTTACATATTAATTTAACCCATCTCCATTAATTTATATTTTACCATGAGGCTTGTGGCCTACTAGAAAGGCTCTGATATATCTCTGTACAGCAGGAGCTCCAAGGCTTCTCTCCTGACTCCACCTTCCTTCTCTCAGCATTCAGTTTAGTTTCACACACCCCCCCCCGCCTAGCTCTATTCTTTTGCCCTATCACAGGCCAAAACAGTTTCTTTAGTAACCAATGGTACTCACAACATACAGAGGGGAATCCCACATCACCATAAGTTTTCATGTGAACAAATAGGTATTGTGTAAATTTATTAAGTTATATAGATATGTATATTGTGAATTACTAAACCAAACTAATTAACATTTCTGTCCCCTAGAATATAATTATTTCAGATGCTTTTGTTCTCCCTTGATCATCTGGGAGCCCCCTTCTTTGGTCCTCAAAAAACTCCAAAGTCTCATTAGCAAAGTGATAAATTCAACTCTCAAGAAGATTCCTTTGATGAGATTCCTAACTCTGACTAATCCCCCAGAGATATCTGTCCTTTGGAGCCTGTGATACCTAAATGTTCCCCTGAAGTTCATCAACCAGGCAGTCATATATTCGTCTTTAATGTCTTTGATGCTTTCCCACATATACACACATTTTGCCCTCCCCCAAACCATTAAAAAGTAATTAATTATGCATTTTCAAAAATGAGTTAAGAGGAGTGGACATTTGCAAAATAAATTATATATGAAGCTAGGAATCTGAAGAAATAACTTAGACAGACTAGAACACTAGCATTCTCAATACTAACTAAGCTGTATGGCCTTGAGCAAAGCAAGGAGCCACACTGTGCCTCAATTCCTTTTGTGCTAGGTGGATAAATAGGATTTTCTGATGTTTACAGAATCCATAGAAGGAATGGTGGATAATATTATAAAGAATCAATCAGGAAAACCACTTAATACTTGCAGGGATGTCTAGGTTACTTGTTCTCAAACTTACTTGTGCATTGTGACCTTGAGTAGCAAGTTGGTAAAGATGAAACAGAACAAAACATTAAATACCAACTTCCTGGTTCCCATTCTAGATTAAATCTGATCCTGTAAGGGTTAGGATCTGCCTAGGTTTTAAGATTTTCCTTTACTGTTGAACTTTCTCCTAAAGTAGATGTAAAAGTTAACTGCTGCAGGAGCTCCTTCTGTCCCTTCAGCCAAAAGCCTTTAAGATAGCAGTCCACTTGGGTGTGGTCTCCTTTGCTTTAAAAAGCAGCAATAGCTCTGCTTTCTCTCTCTTGCTTCCAGCTCCGCTTCTGGGTACTAGACTCTGTTCCTGGTCGCACAGATGGCTGTTGTCTAGGACAGTGATCTGTAAGTTTTCCCCTTAAATAAATTACCGTTTTATTAATCATAATTCCAAACTGGTGTGGGATTGTTTTGTGACTTATGTCAACAGTTAACTTATACTTAAAGCTTAAAAGAAACCTCAGAGGTGCTGTACAAGTACAAAAGCAGCATTTGGCAGTGATTCCTAGCACATTAAAATTACTAAGAGAAATTTCTAAATCATGCCCATATTTATGATTCCTTCCACACTAATTTAATTGAAATGTGTCACAAGGTGACCGAGAGACCTGGAAACAAGCTCACTAGTCTTGTTTATTGTATGGGTATGATTGAGAATCCTTTTCTACATCTGTGCAAATCAGACTTCCAGCTCTATATTTTGCTTCTTTTACTTTAAATTATTCTTTCTACAGCTTACCCAAGGAGAAATATAAAAATATCTTATTCTAGCCATGTGCATTATGGCACAGCTCTAATTCTACCACTGGAGAGACAGAGGCAGAAAAATTGTCACAACTCCAAAGCCATCATCTACAAAGCAAGTTAGAAGCCACCCAGCGTGACATAGTGAGACATAGTCTCACAATAATAAAAATTAAAATAGCTTTATTAAAGAACTTATAACCTTAATAATACTAACAAACCAATGTATATCAAGGTTAAGATATTGGAACAATTATCCTAAGTACAGGCAAAGGGTAAATAGATCAATACATAGATACATAGATAGATTAATTTCTCATGTGTATGCTGTACATGTATGTGTGTATGCATGTTTACCTGTACACATGTGTGGATACATGTGAAAACAAGGAATTGATGTCATAAATCATCCTCCATCACAGTTCTACCTTTTTCAAAGAGGCAGAGTGTCTCAGTCAAACCCAGAGCTGTGAAATGTGGCTAGTATTGATTATATGTATGTTCTAGAATTTATTTGTATTTTAAGGATGGAATTTTAGGCACATCTCCAGGCTCAGCCGGCACTTGTGTGGGAGTTCTGGGGATCTTTCTTCTAGTCTTTATATTTACATGGCAGACATTCTAAACACTGGGCAATCATCTCAGACCAAGAGGCATATGCATTAACAACAATAAAGAGGCTATGAATTTGAAAAAAATAAAGATATAATGGAGGGCTTTGGAAGGAGGAAAAAGAATGAGAAAATGATGATGTAATTATATTATAATCTCAAAAAAGTAATAAATTTTAAAAGAAATAGTGGTAGAGAAGGTAAATAGATTAAAGTACATATATTTATTCATAGAAATATTACATAACTATTTGGGCAATTAATATATGCTAATGAATAAAATATTTTAAAATTGAAAAGAAATTTAACAATAAATTTTACTAAAAGTTTTTTTTCTTTCTTATTATCATTATGCCCCATCATATATAAGCAATACTAATGGTAAAAATCTTTTCACAAAAATGATTGCTTCCACTGATCTTGCTTCTTGATATGCACCTGCTACCAAATAATCACTTTCAGATCTAGGTCGGGGAAGTGCATTTGCTATCCGCTTGTTGCAACTCTGATACTGATACAGCAATGGTGAGAATAAGAAAGACATCTCTGCATAAAATATTTTCTTGAGTTGTTAAAGCAATTTAATGTAGAGAAGGCATTCTTTATACTAGCTCTGCATAATAAGTTCCTCATTTCTCACAAGAGATATTTCAATAACAACACATTGTACATTTGGTAATATATGCAATGAATTGACACTATCCACACCTTCTAGTATATTATTGACACAAGAATACAAAGAATTGACGATTATGGATGTAAATTGGAAATTTTAAAGCAAAGTAGCAATATCATCTTGCCACTTTGACCACTGTTAAACATCAAAAACAAAATCTGGAAACCTTAAAACTTATTGTTAGTAACATCCCAGCATCCAATCAAAAGCATGACTTCTGAAACTATAGCTATGCTCTTCAAGTCAACCTTGAAGTTTTGGTTATGTACTCCTCTCTGGGTTACTCACTGCCTTTCTGGATGGTGCAGAGTTATTGTATCATAATAAACCAGGTTGACAATGTTTAGTGTCTTATTGGACTAGTACCTTCTAGCCTATTCGTCAATATTTTTTGGTGTGGCCATAATTCCCTGTAAACAATTTTTAATTAAAGATAACTGAAGTGTTTTTTCCCTTAAATGTTAACTGATATGTTGGTTGGTACCATCCAAGTTTGCAAAAGTATTTTCTAAACAGTTATCATAGTAAACATGACAAAAGGTTCTTCTTCCAGAAGGGAATAAGATATCTACATTAACAGGAGTCATTCTAAGATTTGCAAGAGACTTGTCTCTAGAGGGGATCCCAGGTATTCACAGGGATCTCCCAGCTAGGTACTTGGGCAGTAGAGGAGTGGGTGCCTGAACTGAACTTGTCCCATAGTTACTTTGTTGAATATCTTAATCGTCACCATAGAAATTTCGCATGATGGATGGGGATAGAGCCGGAGACCCACATTCACATCAGAACAAGGGACTGAGCTACCAAGGTCCATTGGAAGAGCAGAAGGAGGGAGAAGATGAGCAAGGAAGTCAGGACCGTGAGGGACTGGCCCACCAACAGAGACAGTGTGCTCGAGCTATTGGGAGCTCATCAAATCCAGCTGGACCAAGACTGAATGAGCATATGACCTAACTGGACCCTATGAATGTGACTGCCAGTGGGGACTGACTGAGAAACCAATGATAATGGCACTGGGATCTAGCTCTTCTGCATGTATTGGCTTTTTGGAACTTATTCTATATGGATGCACATCTTCCTAGACCAAGATGGAGTGGGGAGGGCCTTGGGCTTCCCATAGGGCAGGGTATCCTGCCTCATCTTAAGGAATCAGGGGGAGGGTGGTGGGGTAGTGGGGGAGCGGGAGGGCCGGGAACAAGGGGAGTAAATGTAAATTTTTCTTTTAACAATAATAATAATAAAAAAAGTCATAAACAAAAAAAAAGGTTCTTCTTTGCATGGACCTTACACTTTGATGGCATAATAGCAACAATAAAAATAAGTACATTTTAGCCAAGCAGTGGTGGTGCATGCCTTTAAACTCAGCACTTGGGAGTCAGAGCCAAGTAGATCTCTGTGAGTTCAAAGCCAGCTTGGTCTACAAAGTGAGTTCCCGGATAGAAAGGACACAGAGAAACCCTATCTCAAAAACTCAACCAAATAAAATAAAATAAATACAGATATAAATATACTTTATAAAATCAAATGATTCCTAATAGTAGAAAACGATGTTAGTATCATGGTAAAATAGGTAGGATAAGGACTCTAGCATCTGGAGAAGAATAAAATTTTAAATGAAGTAGCAATAGGAATCTCATAAAGAGTTTACCATTTTAAGATCCCAAGTATAAATGAGATGCTGCATTATTTGGTTTTCTTTATTTGTATTATTTCATACTTGAATTCATTATGGCATTTTTAATTTTCTAGAAAACAAATCAAAAGGAGAATGATGGTTATGTCTTGAAGGGGGGGCAGTAATAGGAGAGATGTTGACCAAGGGGACTAAGTTTCAGTTAGAGAGGGAGAATAAGTTTTTGAAATCCATTGCAAAGGATTGTGATCACAATTCATAACAATATGCTATTTCAGAATTACTAAAAGTGTGTTTAAAATGTACTACAAGTCAGGTGAGGTGACACATGCCTTTAATCCCACCACTTGGAAAGCAGAGACTGGTGGATCTCTGTGAGTTCAAGGCCAGCCTGGTCTACAGAGAGAGTTCCAGGATAGTCATGGCTGTTACAGAGAAAAACCTTATTGTCTCGAGGAAAAAAATCTAACTACAGAAAACAATGTATGAGGTTATATGTCAGTTAGCTTCATATAATCACTCCAAAATGTGTATTCAGATCAGAACACAACATTAGGAACATATGCAATTTAAATTAAATTTTAAAATTGGATATTTCACAGAGAACTTGAAAATGATCAGCACTCACACTAATTGATCATGTGTGCATTCAAATTGTTTGGTTCCTGTGAGATACCGATTGGAAGATTTAATATTACACGTAGAAATAAAGAAAAGTAGAATATTCATAGGAATGTGAAGACTTTGGATCTCCAAAGTTCATGAATTTCTTTTACAAGACAAAACCAATTCCTATAATTGGACAACAGTCATTCCACCATTCCCAAAATAGTGCATATAGTTACAACCCCTTGAAGTCAGACTTGGGGGAGGAAACAGGGTACGCACATATATTCCAAGCTATTTTTCTAAAAGACTTTAGTTATTATTAATTTTCTTTGAATTTTGGGAGTGTTTTGCCTCTGTGTGTTCATGTGCATCACATGCAGGGTTGGTGCCCAGGACAACAGAAGTGGGGATTAGATTACCTGGAAGTAGAATTACAGAAGGTGATAAGCTGCCATTTGGGGTTCTGGGGACCAAATCTGGATCCTCTGCAAAGCCAGCAAGTGTTCTTAACTGCTGAGCCAGCATCCCTCACCAACCTTCTTTTATTTTGTATCACCATAAATTTGAGAAATACATGCAGGAGTAAGTTGTATAAAAAAGAAAAGAAAGAAAGAAAGCTAAAAATAGGAAAAGCACATTATCAGTAGACCTTATAGAGATGTGTCCACCTAAAATAATTTCTAGATTCAGCACACTATCTCAGGCAGTCGAAGGTGATTAACAACTCCAATGATGGTATAAGCACTGGCAAAATTCTTTTTTTTTCTTATATATATAAGAAATATGTATAATTCTTATACATAAATTATAAACCTTAGAAAATAAAGATTCATAGTAAAGTAAAAGGAAAGCAGCTTTCCGAGAGAGAGAGAGAGAGAGAGAGAGAGAGATGTTATCTAAAGTATCAAGATATTTTCTAAAACAAATGTTTGAACACAGATGCTGGAACAAATAAGATAGTAGCCAAACCAAGCAACTGAACAGGAAAAAGACAGTAAGATAGCCAGGAAATGGAATCACTGAGTTTCAAATATTAAATTATTTTCAGACATATATTTAAAAATGATTATATTTGCTAAATTCAAAGAATAGAAAGAAATATTTAAACAGATAATAGAAAAGAGAACATAGTAGATATAGTGAAAAATAAAGGTTCTAGGTATAATTAAAGTAGTAATTGAGAATAAAATTACAGCTTGAGAATATATGCAATAGAAGAAAAATTTAGGACACTGAATAGAGTTCTGACAATATGTAAAAAGAAACATGTAGAGAAAAGTATGGAATAATAGGAAGAAGAATAATTCTGTTTCTGAAATACACCAAAACTGAAAAAACATGCACATTGACAGAGTTTTGTAATATTACCACTATGTTCTCAATGTTCATGCAACTGAAAATCCACATATTCACATATGATCGCTGATGTGTTATTATTGAAAGGTTAAGGCCTTTAGGAAGTACCTGCATTAGTCTATTTTCTGATATTATGATACACTTGAAAGTGAATAATTTACAAAGAACAGCAAATGCTTCTCATAATTCTGAAGCCTGCAATGGCTTACATCATCTCCTCAGCGTCTTCTGTCTAGTGAGGTCCTTTCCCTAGGCATTGTATGATAGAAGGTAATATTTAAACTGTATGTTACATTTCACACAGCAAAAGGTGGACACATGGCTCCTCATGTGGCAGAGGAGTGACAAAAGGTAAACCCACTTCCACAAGTGTGTGATATTTCATTTGTATTTTAATAGATAAAGCTTGCCTGAAGGTCAGTGTAAAGCATCCACACTTGTCAGCCATACAGGCCAGGCAGTGATGGCACACACCTTTTTGTTTGTTTGGGGTTTTCTGTGTTTTTTTAAATTGATTTTTATTGAGCTCTACATTTTTCTCTGCTCCCCTCCTTACCTCTCCCCTCCCCTTTTAACCCTCTCCCATGGTACCCATGCTCTCAATTTACTCAGGAGATCTTGTCTTTTTCCACTTCCCATGTAGATTAGATCCATGTAAGTCTCTCTTAGTGTCCTCTTTGTTGTCTAGGTTCTCTGGGACTGTGATTTGTAGGCTCGTTTTCTTTGCTTTATGTTTAAAAACCACTTATGAGTGAGTAGATACGATAACTGTCTTTCTGGGTTACCTCAGTCAATACACCTTTAATCCTAATAGCCAGACTAATTAGTCATACACACACCAGTAGGGTTTGCTGAAGGAGGTGTAGGTTGGAAGATCATGAGTTTGAAAAAAACTCAGAGACAGATATTGGGGTTCAACCTGAAGATCAGAAAAGCAAAACAGCCAGCCACTGGAGAGCTCTTACCTCTATGAAATCTTCACACTGAAAAGGAGAGTTCCTGTCTCATCCTGCCATGTATTCCCCTCTAGTGCTGGGGCTAAAGACTGCACCAGCACTGCCTGACATCGATGACTAACTAGTGTGACTACTGGGATTAAAGGTGTGTGCCACCACTGCCTGGCCTGTATGGCTGACTAGTGTGGCTGTTTTGCACTGACCTTCAGGCAAGTTTTATTTATTAAAATACACATGAAAGATCACTACATACACACAAGCATTTTGATATGTGGCATTAATCCATTTAGTATGGTACTTTCCCCCAATACCTAACCACTCCACATTCAGTCCCCACCTATTAGTACTGTTGAACTGGAGATTAAGTTTCAATATGAGTTTTGTAGGAAACAAAAACATCAAATACTCATAGAAGAAAAGCTGCATAACAATGAAAACAGAGCTTTGTGTAGAGCTTACAATTATAACAATGAGTAAACTAGGCAAAATAGCATATACCCCTATCTAGTAATTACTAATCCATTACTAATGATATTCACTGCAACTTAAGCAGCATTCACAAATATGTTGGTTTACTTGTGTGATTACAAAATGCATGCTTAAATGGTAAAATTGCAAATAAATGTATAGTGATTCATACCATAAGAGTAGGATAATAATTTTACCACAGTGTGAAAGAAATGGAATGAAGACAGGCCAGGTATACATACAGAAAATGTGAGATCAGGTGTCTGGCTGGGCTCCTGTCTGGAGAAGCTACAGTACTCTGGAAGCTGAGAATGTTTATTATACACAGTTGAACAGAGAGGTGGTGATATTTGCATACAGCTGAACAAGAAGCCGGAGTTCTTTCACACAGATAAAAAAAAAGAGACAGGATTATTATATACAGCTAAGCTCAGTAGAGGCAGTCACTGTATGGAAGCTGTCTTCAGACCTTGGATATCTGCGTAGAAAAAGCTACAATGGACATTTCTGCCCACACTGTCAACATTTGCCCTGAGACCTGAGGAAGGTTTGGCCACCCCTCTGATTCTCACTCAGGGAAGGCTTTCCTGCTCACTCAGGGCTGAGGTATTAGTTACTCAGAACTTCACATGCTCATTGTCACAGGTAACACTCTATTTTGTAGTCTACACTATACTGCAAGAGTTTACTTTAATAGCTCACCAGACTGTACATATATGTTTTAAGATTTTTTTGAAATGTGTGTTGCATTTCACATGTAAAAAAATTTTCAAAGTAAAGGATCACATAGAATGGCTGACTTTGTAATCTGGAACTAGAAGTAGGAAAGTCACCACAAAATCGAGGTCCCTTTTATAGAAAAGAATAGTATTTAAGAACAACAGACATTAAGGGGCATTACTTAACCTCTAAAGGCAAAGACAGCACTCCTACTCTAATCAGCAGTGTTGGAATGTTAGTTTTTTTGAAGTTTTTATTAACTTTTCTTAAAACATATATTTATCATGTTTTCCTCTTCAGTAATTCCTCCCTGTTCCTCCTGACTTCTGTGCCTATCCAACTTCATATTCGTTCTCTATTTTTTCTTCCTGCCATAAAAAGAAAATCAAAACAGAATATTATTTAGAATAAAATAATATACAAAAGAACTAAGTAATAAGGAATTATTTATGAAGCCCATAGTGAAGAATATTGTTAATACCATGACGGATATATACTGCACATTTTCCTCTCTAGTTTTATCAAAATGAATATTTAGTAACTTGTCATAAGAACTGTATGCTGGCAAAAGAGAAACACCTATCATGATTAGGAGTTACTGGGCACTGATTGTGAGTTACATTAATCCCTAGGGAACCACAAAGCCCTGTGGTCTAACAGCAAATGCAAAGAATTAAGGGATAAGGTGACAATGTGGAATGATGAGGTGACAAGAAGGAATCATGGTCATCTCTCCCTCAGTGCAGTGGTCTATGACCCAATCCTATAATAATTTCCTCAATTCCAAACTATTTGTGTTACCATAATTGCTTTGCAAATGAAACATGTTTCTCACTGAGTTCCTAACCTAGGAAAAGGACTGTTGTGGACAGAACAGTGGGAAGCCTGTGCAATTCAATTCCCCTGGCTATGAAAACAACAAACCAAAGATAATGCAATAGGCCCCTGACAAGGACAGAAGAATGATACCATCAAAGATATGGAAAGATTTTTATTCCTTTCATGTCCAATTTAAATACCAAATTTTGCTTTCATTCAAGATCCACGTCTCAGAAACTGGGAGTCAATTATCTTCAATCATTATGATACTCAAATTTACAGGTGCTCTTCTAGATGTAGCCATTTGAAGAGCCTGAAGAAACTCAACTTAGTACCTAGCACCTGGTATATAGTTAGCATTCTGACCAATACTTTTTTCTTTCTATGTACCACTAGGTAAAAAAGACCAAAAGCACTTTTCATTAACCTAACAAGAATCTCTCTGCTTTTCACAATTTTATTTAAAGGACATATTGATTACCTATTTTAATACAGTACACTGGATCTTTTGTTATGTCATAGGACATCACTAAATGGCCTATGTATGTTATTGATAATATTATGTTCAAAATGCATTATGAGCAGGAACTTCATAAATGTTGATAGCTTTATGATAAAATCTTTGAAAATCAGGGGCCTTCCATTTCCCAGAAGTTTCTGAAGAACACTAGCTTCAGATATGATGACATGTTTTTTTTCAACTAGAAAGGTATTTTTCTGTAATATCTCATAGTCCCTACCAATGATAAAGAGGCAAAATATTTGTGCTTTTTATAATTTTGTTATTTCTTTATTTAGTGTATGTGTACAGATGCCCAGAGAGGCCAGAAAAGGATGTTGGATTCCTGGAACTGGTGATTATAAGCCAATGGACATGGGTATTGGAAACCAAACTCAGGTCTTCTGCCAGAGCAGTGTTAGTCTTAACCATTGAGCCATCTCTACAGCCACTTACTTAGAGATTTCTTTTGGTTTTGATTTAACTTATATTGAATGAGGTGGTTTGCTCAATTTACTAGTAACTCAAAGTTCAGTCAACTTAGTCAGACTCAGTATATTAGAAGGTTCTAAACTATATTTAGGCTAAATAGCAAGGTGCTCAGTCACTTAGTCCTGTAATCAAAATACTCAATGGAAAGTTAAAAATACCCAGGAATGAGGTAAAGAAAATATAATACAACAAAGCATCTTTAATGTAATAAAAGCAGTATTTTGTTTTTTTTTTAATTTATTCATTTATTTTTGTTAAAAGCAAAGTTTACATTTACTCCCCTTGTTCCCGGCCCTCCCGCTCCCCCACTACCCCCCTGCCCTCCCCCTGCTTCCTTAAGATGGTGCAGGTTACCCTGTCC
>JAQHUG010000260.1:923351-940176 GCA_028555095.1 Dicrostonyx torquatus | reverse complement strand
ATGGGAGAAGATCTTCACTAACCCCACATCAGACAAAGGCCTAATATCCAAAATATACAAAGAACTCAAGAAACTGGACATAAAAATTCTAAACTGCCCAATTAAAAAATGGGGTAAAAGCAGTATTTTGAAGAGAAAATACAGCCTTAAGTAGCCATAATAAAGAGTAGTAAGTCAAAAAGCTTATGACATACTATCATATGTTATATAAAAATATCAAGGGGATAAATCCAAAGGAAGTAGGGAAGAGATAATAAATAAAAGACTAAAGCTAGTTTAGCTACAAGAAAACCACAGTGTCTTTCTTTAGAAAAATAAAAATAAAAAGACAATTTTCTATATAAATTGGTCAAGGAAATAATGTAAATGAATGAAAAGTGGATGTGAGGACAAATAACAGTAATAAAATAATACCATTAAACTAAAGACCAACATTTCTGAAGACCAAAACATGGGGAAGTGCATAAGAAACCATTATGTACCAGAATTAACAGCCTTAATACTATTTAAAAATTTTAATCAGTGTTAAAACACTAACACAAGCTGAGTTCTAATGAGATTTCAAGAGAGATCACTTCAGTTGTACACAGTTTTAGACTATAGGAGAGCTTCCAACCTATAGTTTAAGAACCATACTGTGACTCTGCTTCCCCAGATCCAATTCCCTGGTCTCATAGCCAACTCTGCAGCAAAAAACTCCTGGAAACCTTCCCTGTTCCCCCAAACTCTGCACTCCCATCTCTTGTGAGTTCCAAATGTCTTTCCTTTCTAAATTTCCTCTCTGCACTTGTTGTTTAGTCTCAGACCCAACCTCAGCAGGCATCCCCTGCTAACCCAAAGAAGGCTCTTTTCAGAGCAACAAGTGGCCAGAAGGTGAACCCACACCTCTCCTAAGGCTTCTGAAATCTAATACCCCCAGTCTCATGCCCAGTACTTTAGCAGAAAGCTTGCTATGACCTCTTTTTCCTCTCTAACTCCATCCCCAATGGACCACAAAGATCTTCTCTTCCAACCTTCCTCATCTCAACTCATCCCAGTTACCCACCTGCTAACACCAGCAGGCATTCTCTGTGAATACAATAGATGAGTAGAGCAGGAAATCAGGCAGCACATATCCATTACTCTCTCTAAAATCCAGAGAGAAAACAGAAGCCAAGGAACAAAACATCCACCAAAGAAAAACAAATCGAGAAATCAGCACCTAGATATATAATCATCCCAAACCCAGATGCCTAGATGCCAGCAAAAAGATACAATCAATCAAAGCCCGGACAATATGTCACCACTAGAGCCCAGCTGTCCTACCACAGCAGGCCTTGAATGTTCCAACATAGCTGAAGTACAAGGAAAACACTTTAAAACCAATGTTATGAAGATGATAGAGGTCCTTAAGGAGGAAATGAATCAATTCATTAATGAAATTCAGGGAAAAAATAAACAAAAAGTGGAGGAAAAGAATAAATCCATTAAAAAAATCAAAAAAAAAAAAACAAAGAGTTGAAGGAAACAAAGAACAAAGAGAACCGTTAAATACCTGAAATGAAAATAGAAGCAATAAAGAAAACACAAAGTGAGGAATTCTGGAAACAAAAAATTTAGGAACGTAAACAGAACCACAGAAGAAAGTTTTACCAACAGAATACAAGAGATCAAAAAAAGAATCTCAGATATTGAAGATATGATAAAATAAATAGATATATTGGTCAAAGAAAATGTTAAATCTAAAAAACTCTTGACACAAAACTTTCAGGAAATGTAGAACACTATGAAAACACCAAACTTAAGAATAATAGGAATAAAGGAAAGAGGAGTATCTTATCTCAAAGGCCCAGAAAATATTTTAAATAAAATTATAGAATAAAATTCCATATCTGATAGTCTACTATTGTTCAAAATACATAAATAACTCAAGAAGCTAGGTATCAAAAAATAAATAATCCAATTTTTAAAATGGAGTACATATCTAAACATAGAATTCTTCATAGAAGGAATTCAAATGCTTAAGGAACATTTGAAAGAATGTTTAAGATCTTTAGCCACCAAGGAAATGCAAATCAAAATGACTCTGAGATTTCATTGTACACCTCCTGGAATGGCTAAGATCAATAACATAAGTGACAGCTCATTTTGGTAAGGATGTAGAACAAAGGGAACACTCCTCCATTGCTTGTGGGAGTACAAACTTATACCATCACTGTGAAAATTAATATTGTGTTAGCTTAGAAAATTGGGAATCGACCTACCTTAAGATCCAGCCATACAATTCCTGGGCATATACCCAAACGATGCTCTATCATACCACAAGGACACTTGTTTAACCATGTTCATGGCGGCTTTATTGGTAATAGCCAAAACCTGGAAAAAATAGATGACCCGCAACCAAACAATGAATAAAGAAAATGTGGTACATTTGCACAGTGGAGTATTACACAACTGTTAAAAATAACACCATGAAATTTGCATACAAATATATGGAACTAAAAATATCATTCTGAGTGAGGTAACCAAGACCCAGAAAGACAAGTATCTATTCACTTATACGTGGGCACTAGCCTTTAAGTAAATGGAAACCAAGCTACAATCCATAGACCTAAGGAAGTTAGGTAAAGTTGGGGTTTATGTGGATGTCAGTGCATGGCTCTCCCTTGAAGGGAGAAGTAGATTTTACAGCTAACTGAAGGCACATGGAGATGGGTGTGGGGGATGAAGTTTAGAGGAGATGAGGTGGAGAAGGAGAGGGCAAGGAAGGATAGCTGGGGTTGGGGGCATTTGGGGAGTGTTGTGGAACCCTAATGCAGTGGAAACTTCCTAGAATGTATGATGAAGATGATCCTAATGATCTTGATCTCCTACTAATGGAGAATGCAGAGTCTCAACTGACCAACTCTTATCACCAGGTGAGGCTTCCAGTGGTAGGATTGGGTTGCATTCAATTGAATTGTTGGTCAGAGGGTCCCAATGTAAATGCTCAAACAGTTATGGCTATTAGTAAGACAAAGGGTAGCTCTCCACAAACAGTGGGGCCACATTGCTAAGGGCGACTCCCACACAACTCATTGAAATATGGAGAAATTGAGCTGGTGCCTACATGAAGATTTTTGTCCCCATATTCTGTTCTGTTTATTGTAGGAAAGTATTCTGTAGGTTACCAAAAAGGAAATGTGGACACCAACTTAACCACAAAAGCGTTGACCTAGAATATGTTCTGCCTGCTTGTGGGAGTAGATAACCAATGTTTGATTTGACCTAAGGCCCATTCCATGAGAAGGAAATATAATCAGGATATATTGTAGGAGAAAAGTATATATATATATGGAGGGAAAGGACCATACCCTGATATAATAATTAAAAACTTATGAGAAGTTAAGATTGTTAATTCATTTAACTCATGAATATCTCCTAACAAAATATTATCAAATAAAACTCAAATGACAAAATAATATACCATAAGGAAATTAAAATTAATGCAGGTATGAAAAGATATTTTGAATAGTCATAAATACAATTTAACCATACTAACAGATTAGTGCAGAAATTCATACAAATATTTCAGTAGGTTAAAAAAACCCTCTTATCTGATTTAAAGCCCATCTTTGGCCTTTAAAAATTTGGACACAAGAAATATTCTTATGGAAATAGAAAAGAAATGTGACATATAGCCCAAAAAGAAAACATCGATAAAACATTCCCAAAGTCAGATTTATCTGAAATGAGCAAATATTTTTCTTCTAATTTTGTTTGTATTACTCTAATAAAACACAAAAAGCAACTTGAGAGAGAAAGGGTTTATTTGGCTTCAACTTCCAGATCACAGCACATCATTGAGGGAATGAAGCAGCTGTCATGGAGGAGGGATGCATTGAAATTTCTGAGAAAACGTCCTTGCTCACTTTCCCAGAGGCAATCCGATGGAGACATTTTCTCAATTGATGTTCCCCTTTCCCAGATGACCGTAGCTCACCTCAAGTTAACAAAAAACAAAAATTATGAAAAACAAAACATACTTCCAAACTTAACCGGCATAATTTTCTTTAAACTCAGGAATGAGAACAAGAAACTCATTATTACAATTGTAGTTCAACACTCTACACGAAATTCTATCCAATGTAATAAAATCATTAAAGATGTAAAGATTCCAAAACAAAAACACAACTGAGATTGTTTGTGGATCACTTATAAATAGTGTAATATTTTCAGTAAAATACCCAAACTGTATGCTTCTGCATTATTATAAACAGGCGACTTCAGCAAATTGGCTGCATGTAACATCAATGAACAAGATTCATTTTCATTTCCATCTACCAGCAGTAAACCATTAAAATGTACTTAAAGGGAAGACTTAATTTGTAGTAAACAGTATTAGAAATGTCAAGAATCTTGGAATGAATATAATAATACATACATATATATGATATCATGGAAATTATAAAATATGATTAAGATGTATTTTAAAGAAATGGAGTATTTAATTCCTTTAAATTGCTGGGGTTTTCCAAATCAAAGTACAAATAATGCTATATTCCAAAACTATTTCCATATGAATTGATGAAACAATTTATATGAAAGATAAAAGGGCCAAAGAACAACCAGAACACAATTGACAACTAAGATACAACTGTGGGGCATTTTCCAAGGCATTAAGAGTTATTAAGTTATTATGAAACTATAATATCAAAACAGTACAGTAATGGAGCAAGGATAAATTAAATTACCATACCAAAATCAGTCTCATCCGTAAGAAAACAGAAATGGCTCAACAGGCCCAATAGAAGTAAGAAGCATCTGATAAATAATGTTGATAAGATAGCTACCAAATGCCCCTGTTATACCCTATAGCCAAGATCCATATTCACACCTTATAGAAAACATAGATTAAAATATATAGTAAATGACACAGTACAGTGTATTTTAATGATACACTAAAGATTAGCTTTTTTAAGTATGCTATGATTCATTTTTCTGACACTTATGAGTTTTGGGGACACTTTCCTTCTTCTGGGTTGCCTTCTTCAGCCTTAATACAAAGGGAGGTGCTTAATCTTACTGCAACTTGATATGCCATGTTTAACTGATATCTATGGGAGGACTGCCCTTTTCTGAACAGAAACAGAAGAAATGAATGAGAAGGGAGGGACTGGGAGAGGAAAAGGGAGGGGAAACTGTGATCAGAATGTAATACATGAGTGAGAATAATAACACTTTAAAGGCTATAAAGGAGAAAAGGAAGATTCTGGAAGACAATATCCAGAGTACCCCCAAAACAAGCAAGAATTGGTAGGATAGATACATAAGAACTTCAACACAGTTATGGGAAGCATGAATAACATAAAAATTGTAAGGGTCCACAGATGTGAGTCCTGTTCCACCTTGGCTAAAGGTCAGGGGGGTTGAGCTTAATTTGACTCTTTCAAAGTTGTTGACAACAGGTATACCTACAAACAAGATATCCTGGACTAGGGTGTAGTTACTTAGTGTGGACATTAAGATGGCCCATAGAGGTGGATCTACTGCATCCTGACTTGAGGATGCTTAAAAGAAATCCCACACTAGTTCAGAATTGAATATAATAGAGGGTTATTTATTTAGGGGTAGACTCACAGATCACAATGCTCTGCTCGAACAGGGAACAGCAACCAAAATGCCGCAGCCAGAAGAGAGAGAGAGAGCAGATGCACGCTTTACATCAACATGTATAGTATATGAGGCCCCGCCCAAGTGGGCAGGTAACTTAAAGGCTACTGGCTGCAGGAATTCCTACAGCACCTGACCAAAGGTCAGAGAATTTAAGCATATCCCTGCTCCTTCATTTCAAAACAAAAGGTGTGGACACAGGAATCGACTGCCTACTGCATACTTGGTCTAAGGTGTATTTGCTGCATATCCTGCCAAAACATCAGAGTGCTTAACTCAGGAAATAAGAGCTTGATGTCTCAAGTACTGGAGTAAGTAACTGCTCTGGTTATCCTTCATGTCATATTAAAGGAGCCTTTTGCCTTCTTCCCTGCTTTTGGTATTAGGGTATTTATTATATTATATTATATTATATTATATTATATTATATTATATCATATTGTAAATAAATATGGGCAGATTCAGTATTCAGTATTCAATGTGTTGCCCTCATGGTACTAGCCTATATCTCTGTATTTCTTTTGAATCTCTGTTAGTCTGCCTAACATTTTTAATCCACATGCCCCTACCCTAGAACATACAACTCATTGTGGCTGGACTGCAACAGACGTCACCCCCAACATGTGGCTTATGACAGAAAATTAATGAAAGCATCCAAGTATAGTGTCACAAACATTTAATCCAAACATTTAATCCCTGGGCTAGAGAGGCTCAAAGAGGAGAATTCACCTTGCTTTTGGGCAAGCCTTAACTGCATTTTGAGTTCTATGTCAAACTTGCCTACAGACTGAGACTCTGTCTCAAAAGATTAAAAAAAGAAGAAGAAGCTAATAAGAGGCATTTCACAGAACAAGGAATGGGACCAAAGAGGAAATATATGTTACATTGAAACTGATAGAAGAGTAAGTGGGAAGTAGCCTTGAATGCATTGGCACAGGAAAACATTTCCTAAATATAACACCAGTAGAACGGACACTGAGAGCAACAATCAATAAATGGGACTTCCTGAAACTTAAAAGCTTTTGTAAGGCAAAAGACACGGTCAATAAGACAAAATGACAGCCTACAGAATGCAAAAAGATCTTTACCAACCCCGCATCTGACAAAGGGCTGATCCCAATATATATAAAGAACTTAAGAAACTAGACAACAAAATACAAAATAATCCAGTTAAAAAGGGGATACAGAGCTAAACAGAGAATTCTCCACAGAAGAATCTCAAATGACCAAAAGACTTTTATGGAATTGCAAAACATCCTTAATCATCATGGAAATGCAAGTCAAAATGACTCTGAGATACCATCTTACACCTGTCAGAATGGCTAAGATCAAAATTACTGAGGACAGCTTATGTTGGTGAGGATGTGGAGTCAGGGGAACACTCCTCCATTGCTGGTGGGAGTGTAAACTTGTACTGCTTTGGAAATCTGTATGATGGTTTCTCAGAAAATTGGGAATCCATCTACCTCAGACCCCAGCAATACTACTCTTAGGCATACACCAAAAATACTCAATCATACCATAAGGACACTTACTCATCAGTGTTCATAGCAGCAATATTCATAATAACCAAAACCTGGAAACAATCTAGATGTTCCTCAACTAATGAATAGATAAAAGAAAATGTAGTATATTTATACAATGGAGTTTTTACTCAACTATAAAAATGACATTATGAAATATGCATTCAAATGGATGGAACTAGAAAAAAACATCCTGAGTGAGGTAACTCAGACTCAGAAAGACAAACATGGTACGTATTCACTCATAAGTGGATATTAGACATAAATCACAGGATAACCAGACTACAATCCTTAGCTCCATAGAAGTTAGGTAACTAGCAAGACCCTAAAAGACACACATGAATTGCCCTAGGAAGGGGAATTAGGTGAGATCTGGGTAAACTGGGGATGAGGGGGTGGTAAAAGGGAGGGGGTAGGAGATGAGAATAATAATGGAATGGTGGTGTGGGAGGTCCTTCTGTCTGTGTGTTGCTTTTATTGGTTAATGAATAAAGAACTACTATGAGCCTATGGCAGGGAAGAACAGAACTAGGTGGGGAAAGCTAGGGTTTTATGCTGGGAGAAAGAAGGACAGAGTTAGAGAAAAGGCATATATCCCCGCTGGAAGGAGCCAGACAGAACTTTAGCTGGTAAGCCACAGTCACATGGCAATGTTAGTTAGATTTTCTAGATGTATAGAGATATATTTCACTTAGATAGGTAGTCTTCAAATCTTTCAGAGACCTTCAGAATATGGCACTTAAAATGTTTAAGAACTTAAGACTTTTCATGACAGTGAGACACATCTGCTTCTGGCAGCACCATGCTACTTCAAGAGGATGATGAGCACTGAAGAGGTTCCTTATAGAGTTGGTTGACCATCTGGCAAGAAACTGCTCTTGCCTGGACTGCTTGATAAACTGGACATGCAGGACCCACAGAGAAATGACTGCTAAACTTGCCTAAAGGTGAGATGATCCTTCAAGGTCCTGCTTCATGAAAGAGTCTGCTAGACATTCTACAGATCACAAAAAATGTGACGGACAAACTGCTAGTATAGGTGGATCTATCTTTGAAATTTCCTGCTTTGTGAAAAAGTCTGCTTGATACTATGGACCTGTAGCCTGAAGTTGGATGCCCAAATGGTACAGAAGAACTTTGGGTGACCGCCCAGACAGTGATATGGCTGTGTCATTTCTAGAGTTTTGGAAGTTACTTACAATGCCCTTTCTGTTTACTTAGGTAATATTATATCCTTCTAGAGTCTTTGATGGAGTTGAAGAATAGATAAATAGCTATAGTTATAGGTTTTTTAGTTATGATAAAAGATAAATTAAATAGAAATATTGTAACTGTAATTCTCACTTGATAACTGCTTTGTTATATGTAATTTCACTATGGTAAAGTTAATGCCTTCCTTTTTGTTAAACAGAAAAGGAGAAATGGTGTGGGAGGTCCTTCTGTCTGTGTGTTGCTTTTATTGGTTAATGAATAAAGAATTGCTTTGAGCCTATGACAGGGAAGAACAGAACTAGGCAGGGAAAGTTAGGCTGTATGCTGGGAGAAAAAAGGGCAGAGTTAGAGAGAAGCCATGGAGCTACCAGAGACAGACAGAACTTTAGCTTGTAAGCCACAGCCACATGGTGATACACAGATTAATAGAAATGGGTTAGATTGTTATGTAAGAGTCAGCCAATAAGAAGCTAGAGCTAATAGGTCAAGCTTTAATTAATATGGTTTAATTAATATGATTTAATTAATATGGTTTCAGTGTGATATTTTGGTTCTGGGCAGCTGGGACAAACAAGCTGACCCCTCCTTACAACAGAATGGGATGGTCGAGGAGGTAGAGGGACAGAGTGGGAGAACAATGAAAGAGATCCTGATAGAGAGAGCCACTAGGTCGATAGGAACAAACCTGGTGGAAAGGAAATTCCCAGCTAAGACTCCTAGCAATTACAGAGAGGGGGCCTGAACTGGTCATCCCCTGTAATCAGATTGGTGGATACCCCAACTACCATCATAGAGCCTTCATCTAGTAATTGATGGAACCAGATACAGAGATCCACAACCAAGCACTAAGCCGAGCTCTAGGAACTCAATCAGAGAGAGGGAGGAGGAAATATATGAGCAGGGGAGGTCAAGATCATGATGAAGAAATCTACAGAAACAGTTGAACCAAGCTCATGGAAACTCATGAACTCTACACCAACAGCTATGGAGCCTCCATGGGCCCAAATTAAGCCCTCCATGTGTGAGAGACAGTGGTGAAACTTGGACTACCTGAGAGGCCCCTGGCAGTAGAACCACAATTTATCCATGGATCATGAACTACCTTGTTGAAGCCCATTCCTCATGGTGGGATGCCATGCTCAGCCTTAGTTCAGCGGGGAAAGTGTTGGTCCTGCCTCAACTTAATGTGCCAGACATCTTTGATTCATCATGGAGCCTTTAGCCATTGGGAAGAGTGGCTGGAGGGTGGGCTGAGGGGAGGCAGGGGGCAGGAGGAAGGGGAGAGAACTGTGGTTGGAATAAAAAATGAAATGTAAAATTAATTAATTAGTTAATTAAAATAATTAATTAGAAGATAGATAGAAGCTGATAAGAGTCATTTCGCAGAACAAGAAATGGGAACAAAGAAGAAATGTATATCAAGACATATTAGACACCAAGTTATGTACAATTTATTAACCAAAAAGTAATATTTAAAAGTGTCTAAAGTTGGAATAGAGTTGGACATTTTCTCCAAAATTTGGACACTGGTATGATACATTGCTTAGACCTTCCAGTCCTGGATATATACACCCAAGAAATGTGTTCAAGATAGTTACCAGCAATGTTGCTAATAACACAAGATGCTTACAAAGAACCCTAACACTGGTCAATTTAAAATATTTTCTTTAGAAATACATTTTCATACAAAATGACTATGCAAAACTGAGACATTTCTGTGAAAAATAGAAATAGATTAGTGCTATTTCAGATGAAGGGAAATAGGAATGGATACTTTATAAAACTGTAACTTCATACAAAATCTTTAATACTGGATGGTTGAGAACACTTACATCCCTTAAAGCTACAATTAATTAGCCAATAAACAAATCAAGGCATGTTGTATTTGAACCAGCAATGAAAGTGCTCTTGAAGTCCAGCGAAAAGTAAACTTAATAGATAGCTATAGAAACTGATCTAAACAGAACCATGAAGAATTCTATTCCTCAGGATTAGGTCCAGGCCACCTAATCCTTTACTTTTACTTTAGAAGTAAAGCATCTAACACAAAGTTAAATGGGTAGGAAGATGAGAAAGATCTGGGAGGAGTTGGGGGAGGGGAAGAATATGATCCAAATATATTGTATGTAAAACTTTAATTAAAAAAGAAGCAAAGCCTGCCAATTACCAGAAGTACTCGCTGATGGCAAAGCCTCCCAATTACCAGAAGTACTCGCTGATGGCAAAATAACAGAAGAAAGATAGATAAGGAGCAGTTTGTAAATAATCACAGACAAGTTTCAAACTGAGAATTGTCATAGTTAACCCTATTTTCTACATTGCTTATATATAGACATATAAATATGTACATTTTCCTTTTCCAACTTTTAATTTATTTTATTTTTTGAAATTAAAATATAATTACATCTTTTTCCCATTTCATTTTCCTCCCTTCAATCCCTTGCATGTACATCTACCCCATGCTGCTCTCTCAAATTCATGGCCTCTTGCCTCTTTTTCTTTAATTACTGTTATACATATTTTAGCCATGTGACATTTCGCCAACCCCACTCTTCCTTATCACTGATTTTTTTAATTCCTCTGGCCTCTCTTTCCAGTTTTTTAAGAGCCCATTTATATGTGAGTGTGTGTGTGTGCACATGCATGTAAATTACACATTAGGATACACATATGAGAAAGAAAACAGGAAGTTTATCTTTCTAGGCCTGGGTGACATCACTTTGATGTGGTATTCCCCTCTGTATGCTGTGAATACTGATGATTAATAGAGAAACTGGCTTGGCCTAGTAGGGTGGAACAGAGCTAGGCAGGGAAAACAAAACTGAATGCTGGGAGAAGGGAGGTGGTTTCAAGAGAGAAACCATGGAGCCGCCACCAGAGACAGACATGTTGAAACCTTTTTGGTAGGTCACAAGCCTCATGGTAAAATATAAAATACTGGAAATGGGTTAATTCTAGATGTACGAGCTAGCTAGCAATATGTTTAAGTGATTGGCTAAGAAGTGATTCCAATAATACAGTTTCTGTGTGATTATATAGGGAGTCTAGGTGGCTGAGAAATGAACAAATGACTTCCATACAACAAATTGGTGTACTAACGTGATCAACTACATCCACATAAAACCTGAGAAAGCTTAGAAAGTAATTCTAGAAAAAAAAAAAAGAACAGAGTTAATTGTGGTTTGGTACCATCATTTTCTTTGGTGGACTCTGTTTGCTAGAAGCAAGCAGAGGCATGGCACCTTTAAGAGAGGGGGTTTTCCTGATTCAGCAGTAGCAGAAAAAAATCACACTGTTTTGAAGCTGCAGCTTCCCGGGCCATGCTGCTATTATGAACTCTGAAGAGGTCCAGCTTCGGAGAATTTAAATGGAGTTTGTGAATAGAGTGCTACAACTTGTTTAATGGCAATGTAGACTGGACGTATGCCTAAAAACGGGGCAGTGAGCATGGTTCTCAGAGGCTGCAAACAGCTTCTCCATGCTTGGCTGGGCGGGGCAAGCAGGCATTGCCATAATTCCCCTTGTAATGTGGCTGCATAAGTTCATAAGAAGGGCTTAGCATTTTAATAAGCACTCCTGGACAGAAAAGAATTACAGGTACACAGTAGGACAGATTCAGACATAAAAGAACTCTAAATAAGTCACAGTAATGGATGAATGTATGTAGGCTTGGGAGACAGGAGAAAAAGAGTATAGAGAGTTGTAAAAAGAAGAAATGATTTATTAAAAAATGAAACAAAGTCTTTAAAGAGACAGAGAACAGACAGTCATAGATTAAAGGAGTAAAGATAATAAAATAAATATTAAAAAGTAATAGATTAAAAAAAATAAGCCACATAAAAATGGAGAATATGCAGAGTCTGGATTAATTACTATTGTGTTTTCTTTTAATTTTTTTACTGTGAAGAAGCTAAGTAACCAAACATATATACTTTAAAGATATCTTGAATTCAAAATATGGGTGTAAGGATATGTTGCTTTGGAATAGAGATTCTTCTTTTGTTTCCACAGAGGATGAGAACCTGTGGAATCCTTCCAGACAAATGTGGTTTGATGGACCAAGACTTCCGGAAAAGTTGCCATAAACACACCAAATAATACTTTGCCTAACAAAAAGCAGTAAGCAGTTTGGAGAGAACTATGCCCATATTCCGAAATATAGTTTATAAATTTTTTTTTTACTTTTAAATGGGGATATGCTATAGAGATGAATACTTTGCATTGGTATGGATCTTGCTATCAAACAAATTTAAGGTCAATTTTGCTATACTGTGTATATGTATATTTCTGCTCTTGATTAAGATATTGTGTTTGTGCAGCTCATTTGAAAATGTAATGTATAATTGGGAAATATATGTTAATAGATAATCATCTATAATAGTCAAGCATGTAGTCATATTAGATTTTCTAGATTTACCGAGATGTATTTCAGATAGATAGATATTCCTTAAACCTTTCAAAGACTACAGAATATGGCATTTAAAATGTTTTAAGAATTTAAGATTTATCATGACAATGAGACACATCTGCTCCTGGCAGCACCAATCTACTTCAAGAGAAAGATGGGCATCCAAGAAGCTCCTCATGGAGTTGATTAGCAATTTGGGCAAGAAACTGCGCTTGCCTGGACTGCTTGATGTATATGCAGGACTCCCAAAGAAAGGAGTACTGAACTTTCCTAAAGGTGAGACAATCCTTTGGGATTCCTGCTTCATAAAGAGAAGAAAGTGACTGACAAACTGACAATATAGACAAAACTGTCTTTGAAATTTCCTGCTTCATGGAAAAGCCTGCTGGATATTATGGGCCTGTAGGCTGAATATGGATGCCACAATGTTACAGAAGAGCATTGGGTGACCGTCCAGGCAGTGATACGATTCTGTCATTTCTAGAGTTTTGGAAGTTACTTACAATGCACTTCCTGTTTACTTAGGCAATATTATATTCTTCTGGAGACTTTGATAAAGTTGAAGAATTTATAATTATAGTTTTCCTTAGTTATGATAAAAGACAAAGTAGATATAATTATTGTAACTATAATTCTTGCTTGACACCTGTTTTGTTATATGTAATTTTATTATGTTAAAGTTAAAACCTTCCTTTTTATTTAAACAGAAAAGGGGAGGTGACGTGGGATTCCCCTCTGTATGCTGTGAATACCGTTAGTCAATAAATAAACTGGTTTGGCCTGATAGAGTAGAACAGAGCTAGGTGGGGAAAGCGAAACTGAATGCTGAGAGAAGGAAGGTGGAGTCAGAGAGAAGCCATGGAGCAGCTGCCAGAGACAGACATGTTGAAGCCTTGCTGGTAGGCCACAAGCCTCGAGGTAAAATATAAAATAACAGAGATGGGTTAATTCTAGATGTAAGAGCTAGCTAGCAATACACTTAAGTGATTGGCCAAGCAATGACTTAAATAATATTGTTTCTGTGTGATTATTTCAGGTGTCTGGGCATCTGGGAAAACAACAAGTGGCTTATACAACATCACTTAGTACGTATTCCAGTTCCCTCTATTTCCCTAACAAAATTATAATTTCACTTTTCTATACTTCTGAATAAAATCTCATTGTGTATATTCTTTTTCATTATCTATTTACCTGTTGATGGAAATCTAGGAAGTTCTCATTTTCTGGCCATCATGAAAAGCAGCAGGTATTTCTATGGTAGGATATAGAATCTTTTGGGTATATGTCAGGAAATGTATAGCTGGGTTATATGATAATGCTTTTTTAATTTTGAAGAAACCTCCATAATGATTTAAATAATGGGTCTATTAATTTTTACTTCCATTCATAGTGAATAAGGGTTCCTCTTTCCCCACATCCTCTCCAACATTTGTTATTGGATTTGTTGATGATAGCCATTCTGGGTGTGATGTGGTCGTATCTCAAAGTAGTTATAATTTGCAATTCCTTGATGACTGAGGATGTTGGACATGTTTTAAAATAGTTATGAACCATTTGTGTTTCTTCTTTTGAGAACTATCTGTTCATTTCATTAGTACATTTGTTGATTAGCATTTTTGTTCCCTTGGTGTTTACTTCTGAAATTCTTTGTAAATGCTGATATTAGCCCCTGTTTTAGGTGTGTTTGGCTTTTATAGTTACTGATGAAAGGTCTTAAAATATTGCCAAATTCCTGCTATTGTATGTGAGTTACATTTCCCAGTAATGCTTTTGTAGTGTTTCTTAACTTAACATTTTTGCCATCCTGACTATGATGTATTATGGAGATTTTCTTTTCTGCTTGTGTATGTTTGGGGTTCTAAATGCCTCTTGCATTTGGATGTCTATTTTGATCTCTAGGTTTGAGAATTTTTCTGCTATAATTTTATCGAATAATCTCTGTTGATCTAGCATTTATCTCTGTTCCTTCTGCCAGACAAATTCTAGGGTTTGGTCTTGAATGTTTCTCAGACTTCATGGAAAGATCATTTATCATTCATGTTCTCTTTTCCTTGTGTATGTCTCATTGTATTATTGTCCCCCATCCCCAAAATTCATTCTTTGGCATGAGCTTGTCTATCAATTTATAAGATGTTTTTATTAGTTCTTTAAAAGTTTCATACATGTTTTGATTATATTCACCTCCTTCCATCTCCTTCTATATTAACCTCCCTTCCCTATCCATTCAAATTTGTGCCTTCCATTCTTAGTGTGGTTTTTTGACTAACCATTTATTTCATTTCCAGTATTTCTTTTTTTATCGGTGTTTCCATTGCCTTGTCAATTTTTTTTTTCTCTGTAAGTTTCTCTTTATCCTCCAATGTACTACCTGTCTTGGTCACTTTGGGGACTCTCCTGTCAGGGTCTTAGATACAGTTTCTTACTTTGTACATGTCTTTAAAATATATGTGATAATTACTTTAAAAGGTAAGATTCTGATATCTTAAACATTGCAACTATCTCTGTGATTTTCACTTCTATTATAGGAGAGATGGGAGGCTGGTAATGTGTCCTCATGTGTTATTGTGTCATATTCTTTGTATTTCTTTGTTGTGTTTTAGGTATCTGTTAAAATGGATTTGTATTCCAGTTTTAACTTCCCTGTGATTAGTTTAAGTGCATTAATAATAAATTCAGAGTCGCCAGCAATGTGTCAGTGTCCCATTAAGGAAAACATTCAAAGCACTTCCTTCTTATGTCATTTAACCAAGACCAAGCCTGCATTTAAATTCTCTACTTAATTTTCCTTGTGAACACCATCTCTCTGTGTGTCCGTTATATGAGTCTGAATCTGCGCATTTTTGAAGGCTGTCTTGTGAATTTATCCCTGTGTCTGTGTCTGCCTGTTTCTAAATGTCTGCCCCTAGCACAAGGCTTTATATTTATTGAAAAGTACAGAAAGTGTCACATGGGGAAGGAATGAGGGATACTTTACAGAAATATCTAAGAGTTTTACAAGGGATTAAGTCACTGACTCCAAATGATTCCCAATGGACTCAGAAAATAAACATTATTACAAGTAACATTGCTTATCAAGAAATAACTGTTGAGTTCAAAATATATGGTAGATACTGATCTAAAACATTGCTTTCAACCTATATTTTTCTGTTTTCACAAAATTATTATCAAAGCACACATACAAACTTATATATTACTCTTGGATCAGAGGCATAGAAGAATACATAAATTAAGACTATAGTTATGCATTTGTTTAGACAAGTAAGGTTGGTTTGTTATACTGTTCTCATAAAGGCAGGTTAAGCAAACAGTCTGAGTACACAGTAGGCTAGCCATCTTAAGGCTTAAGTGACCTCAAGGTGTATTATTAACTCTTGCTGTGTGTTCCAGCAAAAGTTCTAGTCTCTGAGAATGTAAGAGACTAGATTTTTGATAATGCATTGCCACACTTTCCCTTCTTCCTACTCTATTTGGATATTTTGTTTTCCGTAAGTCTTCTAAATGGATGTCTGAATGAAGTTCACTCGTGGAAACTGGTAAAACCTGAGGTAACTGACACAATCCAGTTTGGCTACGTGACAGCAAAGTTTCTGGATACAAATTAGTTTCTACCAATTAGATGTACTTTCATGAGATTTACAAGGCAGACATGATTTAAGGGTGATTTCCCTGCAAATGCTTTGATTGTTGTTGCCAGAGAGCAGTCTTAAAGACTTTGCATTTTTCTGCATCAGAATTCCCATGTTCTTTCTCTTAGCTGGTATTCAGAAGCAATTGTATTTGTAATGGAGGATGCACTCAGCCATAGATGCCCTACCACCGGAGTCATGGGTTGAAAGGTAGCTGCAATAATGGTGGCTTCCTAAGTCTTCAAGTACCAGTCATCCCTCTGTGTACTTGCACTTAACAGTTCTAGTGGGAGGGTTCTGATTTATTTCCTGGAGTGAGCAGAGGTAGCATGTCCTCTGCCACAATTGTTCTGAGGTGTTATTCTGAGTCTCCATTCTCTGGAGACTCTGTTTAGAACACATTCCCCTAAGTCTTGCATATATAT
>JAQHUG010000260.1:894527-915064 GCA_028555095.1 Dicrostonyx torquatus | reverse complement strand
ATTTTAGGTTTGGCAAGAGACTTATCTCTAGAGGGGATCACAGGTGTCCACAGGGATGTCCCCAGCTAGGTATTTGGACAGCAGAGGAGAGGGTCCCTGAACTAGCCTTGTCCCATAGTCACATTGATGTATATCTTGATCATCACCAGAGTTTATAATTAATATAAGCCTCATGTGTTTCTTTGAGTCTGAATGGCTGTTTGACCAGGCAGGACAGAAGCTTCCATTTACAGGTTTCACTCTTCACTTACACTATTATTGTTTTCAAGGTTATCTTCCATTGATGGCTAAATCCAAAGTACCCCTTCTATTATTGAAATTCTTTAATGTCTTCTCTGTGTACTTAAGATGAAAACCCAACTCTCACACTGTTAACATAAATCTCATTAACCTGGATGGTCAAGTACCTGCTAATTCTCTCCTTTTAATTATTTTATTTTGTTCTAAGTTAAGGAAGGGGCACATGCGTGCGACAGCACAAATGTGTGGTCAGAGAACAATTTCCTTTCTAGAATAGTTTCTTTCCTTCCACCATGGAATTTAGGGAAGAAATTCAGGTTGTGGCATTGGTCTGGCTAGTACTTTTTCCCAGTGAGACATCTTACTGAAACATATATGCTCTTTCATTACTCTGACACTACTTTGCTATCTTAGTGTCGTCACTCCAGAATTGCAATTACTTTGTTAAATACACAGGTTTGTTGTCATCACAGTGCCAGCCACCTCAGTTGCCATTTCTTCTGTTTGGAACACTCTCCACCTTCACATTATTGAGCCCTCATCCTCATTCTGTTTTGTATTTTCTCATTATTAGAAAGGCCTGAACTGTCACTTTCTAGGGAAGGCCTGTATTCTTTCTCATAGGGCTTTATGCTTTTACTTCATGATCCATATCGGAATTTCATTTATATGCCTCCTTGAATTTATTTCCAGTCTATGTCTTCCACAATGTTGTTAGTCTCCGAATGGTAAGAATAGAGGACTTTGGTTTCCTGACATGTGGGTATTTACAGGGAAGAATGAGGAACTAATAGTCCATTTCCTTTCCTGAGAATTCACACAGGTTTCAGATTCCTCTACCTTGTGGCATTAGTAAGCCAAGTAAGAAGCTGATTGTCCATAATTTACCAAAAGAAAGCATATGGTGTTCTTCTCCTCCAACCAGTTTACTATTAGCAGGGTCTAGTGGACAAATTCGCCACCATCCACTACTGACATCAATGAAAGTGAACAAGAGTGAAATTTGGAACTAGTAAACACTTTTCTTTCCCCTTTCCCCAATCCCAGCAAGTTTTTCATGTGACAATAATGAGAAAATACAAAACAGATTGAGTTGGCTTTCTATTTACCTCCCCCACTTAGAAAATCTTGTGGTGAACAAACACTCAACATTTACTAGACATGAATGTCACAGTGCTGGCTGAGCTAGTTGTCATTCTTTTTCCCCTTCCTTCTCTGCCAGTGCCAGTAGGGCCAAGTGGAGCTAATGTTCTGTCCCCAATGCTGCAGCAACAAAGAAACATGAGTCAGCCTACCACCCCCAGCAACAGGAAGCAGAGAGGCCCAACAGGGAGATGACCTAATACCCCAACCTGCCAGCAATGTGTGTCCCACTTTCACTGCAAAATATCAGCAAGGCCAAGGTTAGCTGATCTTCCACCCCAGCCATCTGTAGTGAAGGAACGTGATTTAATAGTGCATATTCGCTGGGTTGTATTAGTGGAGTCAAATTAAAAGCTGAACATACACACCCACTTAACACATCAAAAGTCAATAGCCTCCTCAAAACATTAAGAGGCAGCATCTTATAAACCTAGAAATATCTAAGATAAAATAGAAAATCACCAAGCTCAAAGGAAAGTGTGATATGGGAAAGAATATTATGTAAATAGATGCCAACATCAAGATAAATCAGATATTAGAAATAAATAAGATAAATTTATTTATTCATTAGTTTATTTAGTTTTTAAACAGGCTTTCATGTAGCTCAGGCTACATGACTTCTGACTCTCTATAAAGCCAAAGAACTCCTATATTCCTATTTCTACATCTTGAGTACTGGGAATAGAGCTGAATACTGCCTCATATAACGTTTTAAAAAATATTTTCAAAGCCACCATTATAAATGTGATTTAAAAGTAAACTACAAATTATTTGAAACAAGTAAAAAAGTACAACATGTCCATAAAGACATAGAAGAAATAACAAGGAACCAAATGGAAATTACAGAAATGAAAAATGCAGCAACTGAAACTAAAATGTCACTGATGCGATCCAGAGTAGACTAGAGGGGACAAGATAGAGTCATTGAACCTGAGTTATATAGAGAGCAACAACATTTCTCCAATTTAATCAACAAAGCAAACATAGAACAACAAGAAAAGGGAATCCTCTGCAGGATTTGTAGAATGAAAATAAAAAAAAAAACCCAACACCTGTGTCACCAGGAAAGTGAATGGAAGAGACTGAGAAAACATTTCCAAAATAATATATGGCCCTAGAGAGAAAACTCTGTGAAGAGTACTTACTGCTCTGCTTCCCAGAATTCATATCATACAGCTCACAACAGTCTGTAACTCCAGTTCCAGGGGCTCTGACGTCATCTTCAAGCCTCTGTATGAACTACACCCATACACACACACACACACACACACACACAGAGAGAGAGAGAGAGAGAGAGAGAGAGAGAGAGAGAGAGAATTAAAACTAAAAAGGAAAAATTCTAAACTAAAAATTTAAAATTTCTAAAATATGGAAAAAACTAAATCTGGCAAAATAATCCCCGTATGTACACATTAAAGAAATGAACTCTAAATAGGATAAGCCCAAATAAAGTGATGCCAAAGTATTCATAACTTACCTCTATATATGAATGACAAGAAATTTTATAGGCAGCCAGAAAAAAAAGCTATGAGGAAATATGATACAAATGATAATAGAATTCTCATCAGAGATCAAAGAGGATAGAAAGAAATTGTACCGTACTTTTATATACTGAAAGAAATTCCAATTGCAAATTTAAAATAAAACAAAAACATCTTTTGGGTTTAAAGGGAAGATTAACTCTGAAGCAAAAGAAAGCTAAGTGGCACCGAGTGGTGGTGGCGCACACCTTTAATCCCAGCACTCGGGAGGCAGAGGCAGGCAGATCTTTGTGAGTTCGAGGCCAGCCTGATCTACAAGAGCTAGTTCAGGACAGGATCCAAAGCCACAGAGAAACCCTGTCTCGAAAAACAAACAAAAAAAAATAAGAAAGAAAGCTAAGTGGCCTTGTGACTGCGATGAGTAAACCTTCTCCAAACAACATAAAAAAATGAAGTTCTTTAAATTCATTGCAAATGAAAACACAAACAGATGTAATGTTTTCTAACTCACTCTCTGAGGTAGCATTGCCTTAATAATGAAAACACAAAATATAACAATGAAAGAAAAATAACAGACTACTATGTCTCACAAATAGATACACAGAAATCCCCATCAATATACTAGTAAATCATATACTGTAATTCAATAAATTAATTATATGTCATGACCAAAGATAACTTACTCCAGGAATAGAATACTGATTTCTCATTAAATAGATAAATTTAGTCAATCACAGAAAAATTCTAAAGAAGAAATAAGTCATATAATCATATCAATACCAAGAAGAAAATTATTTGACAAAATATAAAAATCATTCATATCAGGGGGAAGAGTAAGAAAGGGAGAGATAAGCAAGACAAGAACACAGAAACACCTCAATATGATAAAATTAATCTATGATAAACAGGAAACATTACACATTAAGACTGAAGGCTTTTTCTCCAAAGACTGTTAAGAGATTTAAAAAAAGAGTTAGATAATGGGCTAAAATATTTGTAAATTCTATGCAAGTCAAAGGCCTGGTATATTAAAAGGAGATTAGAAAGAATGAGAAAAACAAGTACCTAAAAATAGACATTATAAATAATACCAGAAAACTATCTTAGTTGCCAGTGGGCACATCTGAGGGCTGTGTACAGCAACAGTGGTCTATTAGGAAAAGTCCCCAAAAGTAAGGCACCAAAGAATGTATCATTCAGCAGCAGCTTAGATGGAAATATAAAGAGTGGGTTTTGGTTTTGCTTTTATTTTGCACTAAGAGCTACAGAAATACTTGAATTTTCTTCATCAGAATTCAAGGAAATCAGAGAAAACAATAGCCATAAAGTTGTCTGGGGATAAAAGTGAGGGGGAAATTATCAGGGGAGAAATTATTACATGACATCTGTGAGTGAGTCAGGCAACATAATTATGTTCAAGGAACATCAGATTTGTTTCTGTAATGGAATCCATGTTTTATAACTGTCCAGCTGTTAGGTAGAGTATACACTGAAACCACTTCATTATTAATATGTTTTCTCTTATTCTCCTCTTCCTTTGTGTTGATATAGTGGTCCTATCATTTCAAAAGTTAGTGTTTATAAGCTTGATGGTAACTACAAAGTAAAAACTGTAAGAGATAAACAAAAAAAAGAATAGTAAGAGATTACAACACAATACTTGACCAAATGATTTAACTACAAGAACTACTGTATCAGAAGGAAAAAGAAAACAAAGAACTATAATTTAAAAATTGGAAAATATTATAAAATAGTTATAGTAAGACTTTACCTGGTCAATAATTACAATATTTGTAAATGGATGACGTTCTTCACCTAAACATCACAGAAAGAATGAGTGTATTTTTAAAAGACTCAATGATAAGTTGCTTACTAGAATCTCACTTCTCTTCAAAGGACACATGTAGAGTAAACTGAAAGTAAGATATTTCACACAAACTGAAGACAAAGGGAAGCAAAAACAGCTCGGCTATACTAATTTCAGATAAAACAAACTTCTGCGAACAGTGCTAAAAACAGAAAAGAGGGCTCATTATGTAATAAGGAAGTCTTGACCACACAAGATGAAATAATAGCTTATAAATATATGTAAACCTAACTAGATGCATAAAGGACAGAGAGAACAATTCCAATATAATAATAGCTGGGGGTTTTATCACCGTGCTTTCTTCAGTATACAGAGAACTCAGATAGATAGAAAAATCACCCAAATTATATTGTCTCCTAGAGTGAATACACACAATTTCATGAATCTATACAACAACTAACTAACACATATAGTGCACATTCTTCCCATCAACACAAGAAACATTCTTCAGGGTAGATCAAATGATGTGCCACAAAACAATTGCCATTTTAATTGAAATTCTTTCAATTATTTTTTTCCCATACACAATAATGACCAGCATGGCAAAATGTCACAAAATTGTGACACTTAATATCTTGGAGGTAACTAATATCTATTTAATTGAAGTTACGCCCTCCTCAATAGGAAGGAATTATGCCTCCTACTATAAACATAGTCAACTACCTGTGGCTGGTGAGGTCATGGACCCTAAAGAATAACTCACTACTGCCACTTTCCTAAACCTGTGAAGTTTAAAGCTACATTCTAAATATTTCTCCTTATATCCATGGAAAAGTATAGCTCTCATATCTCATTGAAGAAACTTAATCTTGGAGCTGACCAAGACTGTTACAAAAAGCAAAAAACAAAAAACAAAACTGGTCAAATTGCAAACACTGACTATGATGTGCCCAAATCCAGCTGATAAAACATAACCCCTGTACCGAAGGCTCAAAGAACATTGTGGAAGAGGGGGCAGAAAGATTTAAGAGCCAGAGGAACAAGATGTCCACTGTGAGATAGTGTCTGCTATATATGACAGGGAAGCTACTACACCCATGAAATCTCAACAACATGGTTGTCTAATCAAGGACAATAAAAGCACAAGTGAACATGTCACAATGTGTACACCGAATACTGTCTAGAAGGCAAATTTTATAAGTTCTGTCTAGTCACCACAATAAATGATGCAACACAATGAGGTTCTGAGCCTCTTTCCAGACTTGAATCAGTACCTCTCAGTTGATTATTTAAATCTTTTTCAAATCTACTTTTTGTTGTGGTGAGAATCAAACCAAGAGTCCTGTCGACACTTGGAAAGTACTTTATCACTAAGCCACATTCCCAGGCTTAAGCATCTTTAACTCACAAATCTCTAAGGAAGAGTCAAAAAAGTAGCACAATGAAGGTCTAGAGCAGACCATGACTTCAATATGACAAAGATGAACATCCACAGGGTACACATTTAGTTTGCTTTTAACCCACACACTAGATCCATGGTTCTCAACAAGCAAGTTGCAACCCTGTGGGTTGAACAACCCTTTCATAAGAGTCACATATTAAATATCCTGAATACCAGATATTTAAAGTACATTTCATAACAGTATCATAATTACACTTATAAAGTAGCAACAAAATAATTTTATGGTTGAGGATCACTGTAATATGAGGGACCCAACATTAGGAAGGTTGAGAACCACTGCTCTTGATGATTTGGATGTAAGAAGTTAATAGGCATCGCAAACATATTTTCCAAACAGGCTTATTGCTCTCATTTCAAGACTAATCCTATCACAGCCCTCCAAAGAACTGTCTACTCAAGCTAGAAACCTCACTTGACTCTTTCATTTATTTTATTTTATTTAAATAACTTTTTTATTTTACCTATCGACCATAGTTTCCCATCCCTCCTCTCATCTTGTTCCCTACCCCTGACTCCCATCTACCCCCCCTCCCCACCCACTCCTCCTCCCTCTCCATTCAGAAAGGGACAGGCCTCCCATGGGCTTGAACAAAGCATGGCACATTGAGGCAGGACCTAGCTCCTCCCCTTATGTGGAGGCGGGCCATATAATCCAGCATGGAGAACAGGTTACCAAAAGCCAGTTAAACACCAGGGACAGGTCCTGATCTCACTGCTAGTAGCCTTACGACAAGCTCAAGCTACACAACTGTCACACACATGCAGAGGGCCAAGGTCAGTCCCATGCAGGCTCCCTATTCCTATGTCCTACATTGAAATAGTCACCAGGTTCAGCAATGACTGCTGATAAGATGAGTCTTAGTTATTTTTCTTACTGCTGTAAAGACACCATGTGCAGGACAACATATGAAAGAAAGAGTTTATTTAGAGCTCAGAGTTTCAGAAGGTAACTCCATAGGCAGGCATGGTAGTGGACTAGTAGCTGAGAGCTTACATCTTGATCCACAAGCATGAGGTAGAGAGAGCTAACAGAACTGTCACAAGTATAAGGCAGAGAAAGCTAACAGAATTGCATGAGCTTTTGAAACCTCAAAGCCAGTCTTCAGTGGCACACCTTCTCCAACAATGTCATACCTCCTAATTCTCCAATAAACACATACTGCCTAATCCTTCCCAAACATTTACACTAACTGGAGATCAAGTATGCAAATGTATGAGCCTGTGGAGGTCATTCTCAATCAAGCCACCACCTTTTACTCCCTTCCTCACTCCATCCACCTGTGGTCATATCATAATGCAAAATGCATTTAGTCCAATGCTCAAAGTTCCCACAGTTTTTCACAGTCTCAACACAGTTTAAAAACCCAAAGTCTTTTATGCAACTCAAGGTTTATCTCTTAATAGTAAACTCCTGTAAAAATAAAAAGCAAATTACATATTCCAATGGACATTAATACAGAATATACATTACATTCCAAAAGTAAAGGAATGGGGACATAATGGAAAAAATACTGGACCAAAGCAAGTCTACAACCCAGTAGGGCAAATGCCAAATCCTATACCTCCATGTCTAATTCCAAAGGGCTTACTAGCCTCAGAAGCTCTCTTTCTACAGAGGAAGATTCCACAAACCCTTTACTCATGCATTCTTCATGACTCTAAAACCAGAACCACCTGGCTGATGCTGCCAAATTTGGCTGCCCACTAGGGATGGAGCCTGGCTCCCTCCCTGAATTACATTTACATAAGCTTTAATTTGTTGTTTCTTTTTAGGAACAGAAAATCTATTAAGCCTTTCACAAGTTTCAAGATTAGCTGGGTGAGGTCTTGTTCTGAGGACGTTTCTCCCTTTATTCCATTTCAAATTAGGCCTCCTCTTATCTCCGTCCACACAAGGCTTGTCTCCAATATTAAATTTCCTGGTGTTCTTTTTCTCCTCAAACTGTACCTTTTGTACTTATATCTGCCATTTGCTCTTTTTCTTTGTAGAGTGATTTCTAATAAAGACATTCCCCAGTGACACACCTCCTCCAACAAGGCCACACCTCCTAATCCTCCCTAAGCAGTTCCACCATCTGGGGGCCCATTCTCATTCAAATCACCACAATATATGAATCCCATAAATTCTAGCTATCTTCCAATCCATTCGTTCTTGCATTCACAGTTCATTAATTTCTGAAACTGAAATAACACTTTTCTCTTCCTATTCACAAATGAACTAAATGATGGCATTACTTTAATATCCAGGAAAAATTCTAAAATGTATGAGAAAGTACAAAAGAAACTGAATCATTTTTGGAAAAGGACCAAAACAAAGCAAATCAGGAACTCTTACAATACCAGACTTCACAATACACTGCAAAGATGTAGTAATCAATAGAGCATAATATTGGCATAAGTATAAACATATTGATCAGTAGGACAAAATAAAGAACCTAGAAATAAGTCTATGCACCTACAGTCAATTTAACAGTATCTAAGTACATACTTTAGAAAACTGTCAAGCTTTTCAAGTCATAGAAGAAGGAAATTTGATAGCCATATAGACATGAATGAAACTAGGTTCCTATCTGTGCTGGGTTGTTCTATGTCAACTTGAAACAAACAAAAGTGATCTGAGAAGAGGGAACCTCAACTAAAAAAAATGCCTCCATATGTTTAAGTTATAGGTAAATCTATAAGGCATTTTAGTAATTAGGGATTGATTGGGGAGGTCCTAGCCCACTGTAAGGGGGGTCATCCCTGGGCTAGTGGTCCTAGGTTCTATAAGAAAGCAAGCTGAGCAAACCATGAGGAGCAAACCAGTAGAGAAGCATTTTTCCATGGCTCAGAATCGGGTCCTGCCTCCAGGTTCCAACCCTGTTTGAATTCCTGACAAGGCTTTCATCAATGATAGACTACAGTGTAGAAGTGGAAGGCAAATAAACCCTTCCCTCCCCAAGTAGCTCTGGTCATGGTGTTTCATGACAGCCATAGTAGAACTAAGACATTATGCCTCACCAGTTAAAATAATCAACTCAAAATGGACTAAAGTCTAGAAACTACTAGAATAAAACATAGGAGAAATACTTTGGGATTATGAAATAGGCAAACGTTGATCAGAAAACAAAAGCAAGTAAAGTGACAATATTAAACAAAATGCCTCCATATGTTTATGTTATAGGCAGAAAAAGAGTGAATTAAGTGAAGAGATAAATTAAGCTATAAAATGGAAAATATAGGTACAAACTGTGCTGTAGTGGCATTTCATTTGTATTTTAATAAATAAATCTTGCCTAAAGTTCAGAGAGTAAGACAGCCCCATTGGTTGACCTTACAGACCAGGCAGTGGCGACACACACCTTTAATCCCAGTAGCCACACTAGTAGCCATAACTAGCCATAGAAACCAGGCAGTGCAGGTCTTTAATCCCAGTGGCACACAGCTTTAATCCCAGTCCTAGAGAGGAATATAAAATGGGAGGAGACAGCTCACAGGCACAGTCTCATTCTGAGATTCCTGGAGGCAGGATCACCATTTTCAGACTAAGGTCGACCGAGGTAAGATCCAGTGATTGGTTGTTTTACTTTTCTGGTCTTCAGGTTGAACCATAATATCAGTCTCTGAGCTTTTATTAATCATGCTTTGCTATGCACTCAATAAAAGACTGATATCCAGATCATTTAAGGGATTCTAAAACTTAATAGCTAATAGTAACAATGATGAACTGGTTAAAAATAGCAATAGACTTCATACAAAATAGGCATCGTACATAATGAGACTTCAATTATTGTTGGTTTTCATGTCAAATTGCCACAAATTAGAATCACCTAAAAAACTGTTCTGATTGCTTTGATTGACATGAGAAGGCCCCACCTGATTGTGGGCAGCACCTTTAGGTAGCATCCCAGATAGAAAATAGTATTTTAGAAGGAAAGATATCACAACATTTACTTGCTTGGCCTTTCCCCTTGGCCTTTGGTGTCTTTGCCACCAAGCTAATTTGTCTCATTGCAGCTGCAGCTACTGATTGCTACCCTTACAGTACAATGGACATTTCTAATTGCTTCATTTCTGGACGAGGGGCTCCCCGTGAACTTTCAAGGCTTCTGGCATTAGGTTTGGACTACTGAGGCACTGTGCCTTGTGGACTAAATAATGACAAATCACCAACCCCCAATTAGAGAAAGCACTCATGGAACTACTTCAACTGTTGAGGCGTTCAACCTTAGGGATCAAGTAACTTTGGAGTCCTCAGCTTATCAGATGTGATTTGCTTTTTATTAATATTTTAAAGTTCACTTCGTTTTGAGATTTTATATGTATGTGTTTGAATGTATGTACATGAATGTATATATGTATATTTGTATGCATATATATGTGTGTATGTATGTATATTTATCCAATTGGTTCTACTCCTCTAGAAAACCTGACAAAACATATACTAATCCCCAACAGATATATGAAAAATGTTCAATACTTATCAAAGAAAAACTTTTTCAACACTTATCAAAGAAATACAAATCAAAACACAATGAGATAGCATCTGACATTAATAATAATGACTTATCAGAAAGATAAAACACGAGTTCTGAAAAGGACATGGAGAAAAAGGAACAATTGAACACTAAATAGGGGTTCAAACTCATAGAGCCATTACAGAAAACAGTTCAAAGGTTTATCTAAATATTAAAACCAGCAAAAACCATAATCACTCTACTGGCCTATACACCAAAGGAAATGAAATCAATATATTGTACAGACACCCATATTCCTATCTATGCTGCAGCACTATTCATAATGGCCAAGAGGAAAACAACTTGAATGTCATTTAGCTGATGAATGCATTTTAATGAAGTATAACCTGCCTGAATATTACACATCCATAAAATGTGACATGTATGAATATAGAGATCATTATATTAAAATTAATATACCACATACATAAAGGTAAGTATCATATGATCTCACTCATCAGTAGAATTCCAAAATGTTAATCTTATAGAAACTGAGAGTTGCATGATGGCTACAAAAGGGTGGGAAGAAAAAGAGTGAGGAACAAGGAAATTGAATAAGGAATATTAAGCTTTAATCAGATAGGAGGAAGAAGTTCTAGTGTGTTTTTGCATACTAAAGGAAAGATAGACAACAATGATGTAACTATGAATTTCAAAAACTAGAAGAAAGTATTGAATATTTTTGCATATTTTTGCAACAATGTTGGGGACACATGCCTGTAATATCACCACCAGAAAGTTTCATGCAAGAGGATTTCAAGGCACGCAGCCAGCTTGAGCTAAAACAGGGAGACCACATCTCAAGGAAACAGGGACTGAGGATGTAGTACAGTGGTATGTTGATGACCTAAAAGTTTCATTGACCAGGCTTTAGGCTTTAATCTCAAGAGTATGGTAATGAAGAAATAAGGAGAGCAATAAGAGAGAACACGATATATGTTTGGAGAAAAAGATACATTTGATCTGACAAAAACATTCTGTGCTGTAGAATCTAATATACATATCATATTGTGCCATTGTCCTTATTCGCTTTATCTGTCAACTTGATATAGCCTAGAGTCACCTGAGAGAAAAGCCTGAGCTGATAAATTGCCTAAATCACATTGACTGACTGTGGCATATCTATGGGGAATTATCTCAACTATTAATTGCTACAGTAGGGCTCAGCTTACTGTGGGCAGCACCATCCCTATGCAAGCGAACCTGGACCATACAAGAAAGCAAGATAGTCATGAAGTAAGCCATCTAACAAGTAGCAACCTCCGTGGTTCCTGATGTACTTCTTTGGTTATGAGTAAATTACCTGGCCAGAGGTAATGCTGCACTGAAAAGCAAGAAGTCCTCCCATCAGGCTCTTTTCTTGAGTTCCTGTCCTGGCTTCTCTCAGTGATGAACCCTGATCTGGAACAGTAAGAGAAAATATATACTTTCCTTCTCACATTGCCTTTGGTCAATGTTTTATCATAAAATACCAAATTGGAACGCAGATTAATATTTTTGTGTCATGAATCAGTTAGAAATAAATTTGATTAATAAAAAGACATATACAGTTCTCAAATCCATAGTAAAATTATTTATAAAAGGTTACCCTTTTGAAGTTGGCCCTTCTTATGAAATGTGCCTGTCTATTGTTGACACATTGGGTTACTTCTTAATGATTTCAATGTCTGATAACAGGAAGTTCCGGACTTCAAGCATGTCTCCTGTTTGAATAGAACCCACCCTTAAAAAAACTCAATAACAGCTCTGTTCATCTTCACACTCTTCTGTTAAAAGTGCCCACTCTGTAATCCAGGATCCACAACTGCCCATAATATCTTTAGCCCTATACACAACAGACTCTGGAACCACTTTTAGAATCATGTTCTTGATGCTTTCCATTGTCAACCAGATTGTAGTCCTCATAAGGATTTTTTATTAATGAACATCCACTTGCCCCTTGGAAAGATGGCATCATGTTCCCAAATCTATAGTCCCAGACATTTGTCTCTAGCTTTTCCAACTTCTAACCTCCCTAGGCAGCACCCAATAATCCACACTGTTCCTGAGATCAGACTTGAGGCCATTACTTGCTCAGAATTTCAGGCAGACTCCTTGTAAAGGAGAAAAGAAAACCAACTTCTACTTCATTATTAACTGTTACCAGGAGAGAGTGTGGAGAGGATGAATGAATTGATACTTGTAATATTTTCTGGTACTGAATAAACTCAGGGCTTTGTACATGCTGGGTAAGGGTTCTACCACTAACTCACACTCCCAACCCAACACTGGTAACTTTTGAGTCAATCCCAGAACCAGAATCAATGTGAGGTTAGAACACAGAGTGTGCACATTTAGTAATGATAACAATTAGTAAACAGTTTATTATGTGCCTGGAATTTTTTGCAAATTCATGAAAAGTCAATTAATGCCAAAAGCAACCTGTAAATACTACTATTATGACATTTTATTTATGAATAAACCCAAGGCACAAAGAGAGTGAATAATTGTCCCATTTTTTATGCCAGTTACTATGTGAAGAACAGGTTACATATGCAAGAGCTGCCCCAGTCCTACCCTACTACCTGTAATGTGCTCCACACACCTGCCTGTTCAAGACATACAATGCCAAATTCAACTGTAAATGGAATGATATAAATTTTATGTCACAAAAAAAACCTGAAAATGCTAACCTGGAAACAAACTCAGGTTGTTTGGCTCCATTGTTCTATATATACTATACAATAGTACTCTCTTAGGATTTGAGTCTAAAATATTTCTCAAAGCTAAGTTTTTGGTTGCCAGCTGATTGATTTGATCCTAATGTCTATAAACTAATCAGCGAACTATCCCATTGGTGAATTCATCGTTGGAAGAAATATTGGGATTTGGTGGGATGGGGTTGGAAGTCCTTCTGTATATGTGTTGCTTTTATTAGTCAATGAATAAATCTGTTTTGGCCAGTGGCTTAGCAGAATAAAGCTAGGTGGAAAAACTATACTGAATGCTTGGAGAAAGAAGACAGTCAGTAAGAAGCCATGTAGCTGCTGCTGGGAACAGACACCTCTGCTGGAGCCCGTTAAAACTTTGCCAGTAGGCCATGACCTCATGGTGATGCACAGATTAATGAAGATGGGTTAGTTTGGGATAACGAGCAAGCTTCAGCTATTGGCCAAACAGTATTGCAAATAATATGGTTTTCGTGTGATTATTTTGGGGCTGAGCAGCCGGGAACAAACTAGCAGCCTCCCCCACCAGTGGGGTCACTTGAAAGAGGGGCCTGATTTGAGGGACTAGGTTACTGGGAGCATACCTTTGAGAATATATATTATCCCTAGTCTTCTTTGCTCTCTTCTCTGTTTTTGCCATGAGTTCAGAAGGTCTACTCTGTTATGTCCTCTCCACCATGATCCTCAGCTGTACCATAAGCCCATAGGGACAGTACCAAGTAACAGTTGGCAAAACCCTCTGAAATCATGAGTCAAAATAAACCATTCCAGCTATAAATTGTCCCTCTCAAGTATTTTGCAGTAGAAACCAAAATAGGCTGAGAAATAGGTTAGCAATGGATGGGTTTTCTGACATTCTACTCTTATCTCATTTTGAAGGGAGAGACTTGCCTCACTCTTTTCCCAACATGATTTAAAAGCAGACCTGAGATATGCTATGGACCAAATTATGCACCTGTTCCCAAAACTCTTCGACTGATACTAAAATTCTCAAGGTTTTCAGGGGTGAGCTTTACGTTTGTTTCAGGTCAAGAAGGTGCGGTCCTCATTGATGGATTAGTGTTTTTCGGCCAAAGGACATCAGAGAGCTGCTCTCCCAGCCTCCTCTCCACTCCTCTTTCATCTTCTTTCCTCTCCACTCTCTGTTACATGAAGACACAGTGGGAGAGGTAAGTCTAATACAAATGAGGAAAACAGCACTCAACAGAAAGTGACCATCCTTGATCTTGGACTTGAAGTCCTCAAAAATTTGAGAAAACAAGTGTGTGATATTTGAGGAATATGTTTTATGATATATTTATGGCAATCTGAACAGACAGACTAAAACTAGAGTGTAAAAACATGCCTCATTATTCTGCCCCTTGAAAGGCTGGCTCTAGATAGTCTGAATGTTCATAAGAAAATAGGGCTATTTTCATACACAAACCCAGGTCCTAGGTGGCTATAGAACAGTCATTTGGAAATTTGTTTTAATAGTATATAAGAGATGCATAGCAGAGTGAAGTAATTTTATTCCAATATCAAATTTCAGAGGTTTTTAAAAAGATAGCTAGATGCCAAGTTGGCTAAAGTTCAGAACAATACAGTGACCTAAAGGGGAAACAAGATAACAATAAAAAAAATGAAAACCAGGCTAGATCCCCAAGGATGAGCAGAAATAAAAATATAAGACACATAAAGGATAACATAAAAACATTTCCTTATCACACTAGGTAAAAAATACTTTTTTTTTTTGAAAAATCAGAACACTATTTCACTCAAATGGAGGAAGAAGGTGGGAGTAGGCGACCAAGCGAAATTGTTTCCCAGTCTTTCTGGCAAGGGAAGATAGTGTCTAAGACCCAAAAAGGAAAAGTACCAGCTGAAACAGCATGGAAATGCTCAGCAGGCCATTTTAGATAACTGACAAATGTGGGGACTTAGAAGGCTGTTTTTATGAGTACCATGTCTAAAATAAACAACGCATGTTTCCAAATTTACAAGTTTGGCTTAATTTACCCATGGATTGTTACATAATTTCAATATTAAAGTTGAATCCTTCCTTTCAGTCTTTCACGTCTCCCCTAATACTTAGAACAAAGTGGGATATATGCTCAGTACTTAGTAAATATATATTGACACTACTGTTTAGAAATGAGGTAGATTCTAGACATCAGTCAACACACTTCTATGTAGAACTTCTAAGAGATAAGAACAGTCTTTTTTGTAGGTCTCATGCAAAATATGAGAAAATACGGATAAAATGTCTCTGAAGGTAATTAAGGAGTTTTATGCTGCAGTAGTTGACAGCCTAATGAAACAGAAAGAATGGACATACGCCAAGAATCCCAGCTTATGTAAGAATAAAAATTCAACAATTGTATTGATATTGGGTCCAAATCTTATAATGTAAATAAAGTAGCAATTCAAATGCATCTTATTGTCACAAAAATATTGTTCCAATTACTGTGTACATATAGAGCTTTTTGTGTGTCTCTATTTCTTGGAATAATTTTAGACCTTACAAGTAAATGGCTAGACTGCTAATAGCAAAAGCATTCCATTCCAGGTAGAGTATTTATCTTCAAAATCTGATTCTTGATCTGTTCTGAAGGCTTTGAAGATCCTCCCCATCCCATCGTGCAATCATCCTACCCAGATAATACAACAAGAAGTAGTAACAGTTCAGTGATCAAATCCCAAATGTTACTGTTTATTGGATATAAGGATAAGAAATTCATAGAGATCTACAGCACAGCATCATGCCTGTGGTGGATAGTATTCAATTTTATTTTGAGCACTTTCCTAAGAGGGCTGCTCCTATATTGATTGAATAACCACATTACAAAAATAATAAATAAGAGGACAGGAAGACTTGCTTGACGATAATTCATAGGTTTATAGCAGAGAGATTATGGTAAAGACTTCACATTTGTGTACTTCTTTACAAACTCATCCCATTATATCTGTTAATCATGTCACGCATTTTAAATATAAAAAAATCTTTAAACACAAATATCAGTTATGTGTGTTCTCTATTGAGCACAGTTCTAGACAGTAAAGATAAAGACATGAATGAGATAGACAAGGACTCTGCCTTATGTGGGATATTCTAGTAAGAGAAGACATGCAATGAACAATCAAATACGAATAAAATGTTTTAAGTCTTTCTGAGTATAATAAAATTGGTACTGTCAAGAGAAGAAGTTAATAGATGATCAAGAAAAGTAGTATCACGGGCAGGCTAAATGAGGAGGAAAGTTCTGAGAAACTGGTAAGCTACTGTTTTTAACATGGAGTATTATAGAATTCATAGTTGTTATGGTCACTCTTTGGCACCTTTTGATTATTTGACAATTATATCACCTAGTCAGGTTCGGACTATCACCTGATCACTAGTTCTCCATAGTGATTCCTATAAGGAACTCTCCTTAGGAGACAACATAACAGAGATAGGAGAGGCATGCAGAAGATGCTAAAATATACGAAAAGAGAAAGAGCTATGAGTATTAGAACAGTTAGAGAAGACAGAAGACAACCCAATTCATTAAAAGGTAATGTTCAGGGCTTGATAAGTGTTTGTGTATCGGCGTTAACTAAAAACAGAATTTTAGTCTTCCTTGCTATGGAACGCATCACAAAAGATAATCTTGGAAGAGTTTTTCTTCAACCTCAAATGTTTGTCTCATAGCTGAATGTGGTATGTTTCCTGCTGGTGCTTTTCACAGTTATTCCTCCCTTTGGATAATGATCAGCACCAAGTGGACATTTTGTTATAAATCTAGTCATCTTACCTTCAGTAGTTGTGGTTGTTTGTCCCCTGTATAAAAGTTTTCACTGAAAATAAAATCTGATATATGTAAATCACTCCTTTCTTTAATAGTAGGGTACATAAAATTCATGGAAATCTTCGTGGCTTAGATACTATTCAGTGCCAACCTTGAATTTCATCATTAAGAGACATATATTACTCAGGAAATTCAACTCCCCCATCTAGCAGAGTAAGAGTCCCCTGGAGTAATCAGTCTATATGCTATAGTCTGTATGCTCAGATGCCAGAGCTAGACCTTACATATAATGTGAAAAAAGCATACAAAGTAAGAAATATATATATATATATATATATATATATATTTAATATATATATATATTTAGTTTTTCGAGACAGAGTTTCTCTGTGGCTTTGGAGCCTGTCCTGGAACTAGCTCTTGTAGACCAGGCTGGTCTCAAACTCACAGACATCCGCCTGCCTCTGCCTCCCAAGTGCTGGGATTAAAGGCGTGTGCTACCACCACCTGGCAGTAAGAATAATATTTTATGTGAACATAAATTACCTTCTCATTTTATAATCTGTTTTGTGATATTGCTTGCAAGTGATGTCTGACAGGAGGCCAGTCTAGAGCAAATAATACCAAGTGTAGAAACAAACGCCAAATCTCTCATTAAGCTATTAGCAATGTAATAGAGCTCATTATTTTTCACCCTCCAATTATTGACTTTTTTAATTAGAGAACACACTCAAAGTTGAACTGTACCCAGTACTTTCTGCAGAACTTCAAGCCAATTTTGTTATATTAAAACTGTACCTTGCACCAGAGACTTGGAGAATCTCAAGTGAATTTGAAGGATATTCACTATTATTGTGTATCTATTGTTAGGTTCATATGAAAAACATCATCATCTTATATGATTTACATTGTTAATAGCTAAAAAATTATCAAACTAAAAAAGTTACTTTAAATCAAAGGGTACAGTTAGCTTTTAATTTTTTGCTAACACAAGACTGGGAAACAATGGACAATGAAGAAGTTTAAGGAACAGTAGCAAATGAGTGTGATGTGTTTTTGAGCAGCATCGCAAGTCTTTCTGGTGTATTCCTAATTGGAATAGTCTGGTTTATTTCAGATATTTTCAAAATATTAGAAAATCCACATCAGTGAATTTGTTTTACGGAAGGATTAAAATAGTAAACATGGATGAAAATGCATGAATATATGAGTGAAAAAGATACATGTTTAAATGTTAAGGCATGTGGGAAACATCTTTATCTGCTTATTGAAGAGTCACAGATTTCTAATCTCAGTGAGTGGTTAACTAAATCATCATAGGGCCAGTGATGATGATGATGATGATGATGATGATAAAAGTGATTAGTGATGGCAGTAAATAAAACATTAATACATGCTTCTAATCTCAGAAAGTTTAAAAGAAAGCAGAGCATATGGATATTAAGTGAGCTGAATGAGTGATGAGCCTGAAAATGACTGTCTGATATGGCTCTTAATCTCACCTGGAGGAACTAGGAAAGACCTACCTATAGAATGGATCCTTAATCAGAGCCTAGAAGTATATAAGGGGATAAAAAGAGAGAAAGGGGATAGAGTATGTCAGGTAAAGGAAATGGGCATGTTCAAAGGCACGCAATAGAGAAATGTTTTTCCTGCTCCCTCTCAAATTCATTCACCCCTTTTAATTATTGCTGAGTCTATTTAGAGTTGCTTGTGCGTATATGTTTGCAGGGGTGGCTACATGGTATAGTATAAACTTCCCTGGGAAGACTTATCCTCACTCCCTCTGTAGTCATCAATTTACTATAGCTCTCTAGGCCTGGGACTCTGTGAGATTTCCCTCATGCAAGGTGATATGTCAACAAGTGCTATTGTTCATGTCTTGTTTAGTCATTCTTATTGTTGAGATTTCATGAGTGTAACTTTTTTTTGTCACATAGAGCAGACAGTATCTCAAAGTGTATTTTCTGATTCTCTGCCTCTTACAATCTTTTCATGCATTCTTTCATGATGTTCCCTGAGTGTTAGGTGTGGGTTCTGTTGTAAATAAATCAATTGGGGGTGGGAACCTCGTGATCACATGTTCTCCTTATTTTGACTAGTTGTGATTTTTCTATAATGGTCTTCATCTACTGCAAATAGAAACTTGGGTGAGGTGTGAGAGCTACACTTGTCTATGGATATAAGGATAGTACTTTTAAATGTAGTCAGGAATTAGTCTAGTAAAGTTATGCAGTAGTAGGATTTCTTCTAAAGTCCATGACCTCACTAGCCAGGAATAATTGGCTAGGTTTCTAGTACCAGGCATGGTTTCCCTCTTGCTGAGTGAGTCTTAAGTTCAATTAGAAAGTTTTTGGCTAACACCAAGATGTGAGTGCCATAATTTTCCTGTATTCTTTTATTCACATACCAACTTTTGTACAATGTAGGAAATAGTATGTATACTGAATCAGAAACAAGATTCACTAGGGGGATGGGCAACCATTTTGGACCCATAAATCACCTTACTACTCATATGACATATTGTACCAACTCTACTATATATGCATATATGATTGTTTGCACATAGGCATGCATGCACACACATACACACACACACAAACATACACACACACTACCCCAAGAGGGTTTTCATAATAAAAACCTTCTACTGATATTTTATCATTCATAATAGTGCTTACATATTGACTCTCTTTAATATGTATTAATGTGTAGTTGAAGAAGAAATGAATGGCACCTAAAACAAATAAGTACTTCTTGAGATAAACACCATTGTCCTATAGAAAAGCCAGAATACAAACTTAGGAAGAAACTATATGCTCTTGAATTATCATTTGGTTTATCATGTATAACACAATCATTGTTAATGGTAGAGAGTAGAAAGTATGGTGTCAGAACCCCTTGGTCCAAATGCTGGCATTGCTAGTTATTACTTTTGTGTCCTGAGAGAAATAAACTTCCTGAATTTCAGTTTCTTCAATTGTGATACAAAGTCGAGATTAATCTATAGCTCAGAGAATTTTTGTGAGAAACATGGTAGATGTTAGAGGGAGGAGATGAAGGTATAAATGATGTGATTATAATTTATGAAAACTTAAACAAATTTAATAAAAAATACATTCCTATAAAAAGAATACAGGAGTGATATTACTTATGTAGGTTAAAAAAGACATTTGAGCTCACTCTCCCCACATCCATCCCTCTCTATCTTTTCCTCCCATCCAGCTGCCATGCCTTTACAATCGCTGTGAAAAGGTCTGCAGGTCTTCATGGTTTTTTATTTATTTATTTATTTATTTTTTAAAGAAAAATTTACATTTACTCCCCTTGTCCCAGGCCCTCCCGCTCCCCCACTACCCCACCGCCCTCCCCATGCTTCCTTAAGATGGGGCAGGATACCCTGCCCTGTGGAAAGCCCAAGGCCCTCCCCCCT
>JAQHUG010000260.1:827653-866582 GCA_028555095.1 Dicrostonyx torquatus | reverse complement strand
CTTCCTGCTTCCCAATTTCTCCTGTTCTCCTTGCTCCACCTCTACTTCCTGTCTGGTTTTCCCGCCTATACTTCCTGCCTGGCCAATCAGCGTTTATTTAAAACATGATTGACAGAATTGTCCCGCACCACTTCTACATGAGAAATAGTAAAAGACAAGATCTCCTGAGTAAATTGGGAGCGTAGGGATCATAGGAGAGAGCAGAAGGGCAGTGGGAAGGAAAAGAGGGGCAGGGAAAAATACATAGCTCAGTGAAAATAATAAAAAATAAACGTGTCCTTTAGTTTTCATCGTTATCCAGATAGATTTCTTAAAGTCTAAAGATCAAACTAGTACTTTATTATACACTTTCTATATTGCTTATTTGCTATGTGTCACCCATACATATAAATTTATTTTCTAAGAAGTGCTTACTACCTGCATTTTTGAAGGCTATTCTAGAAATGAGCAGTTAAGGTAGATCATTGTTAAGAGTACATGGTGTCTAGAATCAGAATGACACCAGTTCAAGTCTACCTCTACTACTCTCTAGCTAAACACTAACTTCTCTGGGCCCTAATTTTCTCAAGGTTAAAATGGATATCTTAAAGACTAAATTAGGTAATGCATGTAAAATACTTAACACAGGATCAGAAATGTGGCTAGCATGAAATGAAACACTCAGTGAAAGACTGTTAACGCAGATGGCGGAGTCACTTTGGAAAAGAATATATAACAAAGTCTTACAAGTTTTATAATTAAATGTGCAACTCCCACATGACTAAGTACATGCACTTCTAGACATTTATCTTAAAGAAATAGTTAGGCTCATGTTAAAAAATCTGTATGCAATGGAAGATACCTCAACCTATAAAGTATTTCCTTTCCAGCATGAGCAAATAAGTCTTAGAATCCACACTTTTAAGAAGCTAGGTATAGTAGTACTTGCTTGTAATCTCAACAGTGGGGAGACAGAGACAGTGGATCCATGGGACTCCCTGGTGAACAACTGTAGCCTACATAGTAAGTTCCAGCAGACAAAACATGAGAAATGGTACCCAAGGTTTTCTTCTGAACTCTGTATGTACACACACACACACACACACACACACACACGTAATGAATATGCACACACCCCAATATGTACATATATACTCCAAAAAATCCTGTACATTAATGTTACAACAATTTTGTTTGTTATAAAAATATAAACTTGGGTTTGGGAAGATGGATCAGTGATTTATATTACTGGTTGCTTTTCCAGAGGACCAGCATCTACATGGTGGTTCATAAGAATCTGTAGCCCCAATTACAGAAAAGTTCAGAAATTCTCTCTTGGTCTCCATGGGCATCAGGCATGCATGTGGTGCACAGACAAGTATGTAAAATTAGAAAACAGAATTAAAAGAGAACAACCCAGATTTCCTCAAATACATAAATTAAGTTAGAATGCTTTATCCAACAATAAAATCTACTCATAAATGATAACTTAGTTCAATTTCCAGGAAAATAATATGAGTAAATTAGGCAATATCAAAATGTCTTATAATATATGATTTTATTAGCTAATTAATTAGTTTTTGTTTTGTTTCATTTTCCAAGACAGGTTTTCTGTGTGGCCCTGGGTTTCCTGGAACTTGCTTTGTAGGCTAGGCTGGCCTCAACCTCAGAGTTCTGTCTGCCTCTGCCTCCCAAGTGCTGAGATTAAAGGTGTGCACCACCACTGCTGGTATATGATTGAATTTAAATAACAATCTTGAAATGAAATTATGAAGACAGAGAAGATCATAATGATTGCCAGGAGGTAATGATTGCAGAGCACAAGGTATGTTGTAATGATAATTTATCAGCAAGAAAAGATACCTGTGTTGATGCAACTTCGTAAACTTGATTCTACTTGTGGTCATAGGAGTATGTGTGAAAAATATGCAGAATTGAATGCAGACAGAGACAGACAGAGAAATGAGTACACGTAAGACAAGAAAAATCAAAAACGATGGATTACATGTCAATTTCCTTGTTGGACGCTATAGTATGTACTAGATATGTAATGCTACTGTACTACAGTTTTCAAGAAATGTTTAAAGAAAATTAAACAAAAGTTACACTTTGTATTTTTCTTTACAACTGCATGTGAATCTATAACTTAAAAATAAATCTTTAATGCTGGGTGCTGATGGCACATGCCTTTAATCCCAGCACTTGAGAGACAGAGGCAGGCGGATCTCTGTGAGTTTGAGGCCAGCCTGGTCTACAAATCTACAAAGCAAGTTCTAGGACAGCCAGGACTACACAGAGAGACCCTGTCTTTTTTTCTTTTTTTGCTATTTTTTTTCTGAGACAGGGTTTCTCTGTAGCTTCGCAGCCTCTCTTGGAACTAGCTCTTGTAGACCAGGCTGGCCTTGAACTCACAGAGATCTGCCAAATTCTGCCTCCAGAGAGCTGGGAGAAATCGTCTCTTGAAAAATCAAAAATAATTTTTTTAAAGACTAGTAATTTAATTCTTTTCAAATAAACATATATTTATATAAGCTACAACTGTACATAGCAAGGCCTTTCTGTACATGGGTAATATTTTAACAATAAAGAAATGAAATTTTAAGAATTTTTTTCTTGATATTGTGAATTTAAGTCATTGTATTTACTTATATCAACTTGAGGAAGGGGAAGGTTCTTTGACCTCCACCTTTACCAAAATCTGTATTTTAAAAGCCCATTAATAATGAAATAATTCTCATATCAGCAGAGGTGGGAGATGTTAGGTCAGTTAGGCCTCTGTATGAGCTCTTGCTCTGAAAACTTACTTGGCACCTTTTATGATATCAAGTCCTTATGTCTGAGTTTTATGAGGCTAAAATTAAAAAGCATTGGTTAAAAAGTTTGCAGCATATTAGATTACTAGGTAACAGATGTGTTTCTTTCTCGGTCCTTTACACAGGAACAAGAGAGAGGAGGGAGAGAGAGAGCTCACACCAGCCAGTCCTGAAACAGTCCCATTCCTGTGACTATGTTTAATAATAGAAATATTCAAAACATTTTTCAGAGGCCTATACTCTTTGAGGGGGGTATTTGATTTAGTAAAAAAAAATGCTGTAAGATTCATCATTGTTTCGTTTTATACCCTATGGGTGATATGACCATCGAGAGATACTGGCGAAAGGATACAGGGGACTTCACTAGCAGGTTTGCAAATGTTATGAACTTGTAATTATTTCTAAATAAATTTTCTTAAAATATAAAGGAGTGAGATGATCCTGAGGTTCTTGACATTTACTATTTTATTATTATTATTATTATTATTATTATTATTATTATTATTATTTCTGAGGATGGATTTCAAGGCCTTATCTAAGTTAAGCAGGTGATTTATCAGTAACCTATATCCTCAGCCCTTGGTTTATGATACAAAGTATCATTATGTAGTTCAGGCTGGCCTCAAATTTATAATCTTCCTGCCTAGGCCTCCCAAGTTTTGCAATTGCAGATGAGTGCCACTGCACTTGGCTCTGACATTGCAGAAAAAGTGAAAACTGTAAAAATTCTATTTCCTCTCTACAAACCAATGCCCTGAATTATTTTCTTAAACAATCAGAAGAGAATGAAACCTCAGAAGCAAGTGACACTTACTGTGACACTATGGAAAATAGCCAGATTATGGATGTGCCCATCAGCGGATGAATGGATGAATGAAATGTAGTGTATATATACTGCCAACACTTATTCACCCTGTCATAAAGAGTAAAATTTGACATTTGGAGGGAAATGGATGGAACTGCCCCCCTTCATGTTAAGTGAAATAAAGCAATTTCACAAAGACCTAGAACGCATATTTTTACTCATATGTACAATCTGCAGGCAGAGTCAGGGGAAATGAAAGTGGCATGGGAATATGATGAGTGTGGCAAGGGAAGTGGACAGAGTGGGGGAGTCAAAGGAGGGTAGGAGCTGATGTTGAATATGGTAAATATTCATCATGTGAATATATAACATTGCCGTGAGGCCATTCAATTTGCACAATGAATTTATACTAATAAAAAAGTTATTCTAGCTAATATATAAATCCTTTGTATAACACTATTAGTTAATTGTTATTCCATTTGAATATCATTTATTAACAGGAAATTCATTAATGATCAAAGCAGCCCTACCTACGTAGAGCAGATCTAATAATTTAAAATTCTTTCTTAATGCTGTTCTGAAATCGTCCTCCTTATAATTTCACCTGTGGTTCATATTTCTCACTACTCATCCTTTCCAATGAAATAACGCATTTTAGTGTCCTCTTTATTATATTCAAATACTTTATTATTTTTCTATGTGGGCTAGGAATTGCAGCAGGCAGCTGATAACCCCTCTTTCATCCCAAGAGCTGATAATAGCTATAATTTTCTGCAGAGACATCAGACCAATAATCAGCATGATTTCACAAATTCAACAGCATATAGTGATAATAACATAACTGCACTTCAGATTTACATAACACCTTATCTTTGAAAGCAGCTAGTAACAAGGCTGGTGTTGGTGCCTTTTCTGTCACATAGAAGCAAGGAGGTTCTTGTAAACACCTTGTCTTCATTTTAACTTATGTCACTTGGATAGGAAATTTCCAAATTTGTGATTTTTCATATCCATTGCATTTGAAAAAGCTGAGGGCAAAAAATGTATGGTGCAGAACAGCATCCAGGTGTAAGGGATTAACGGTCCTTTGGATTTTCTGGGAATTTACATGTAAAATCCTCATTAATGCTAATGTGAATTCTGGACCTGTGTAAATCTTCTCTATCAATGAAAAATGTGCAATTTGGAGGGTTTCAATTGGTGTATTCTATTAACTCTCTGAAATTCCTAATTGATTTCCCTTTTATTCACTGCCTTGCCCTCCTTCCTCATCCTACGGCCTTGACAAAAGGAAAATATATTTTTCATTATGAAAGTCAATGCAATTCTTTCTCCTTGACCAAGCTCAGAATGAGAACTGTCAGAATGACCTGACCTTTTAAAACCTTCTTTCTCAGCCAAATCCTCTGCTCTTTCTGACTCCCATGTGACAGCAAGGGCTTCTGGCCCCTGGGGCACTAAGCACTCATAAAAATCCCTTCTTAGTAATTATTGTTATTATTTCCCATTTGGTAAGTGGCAATATTGTTCATCTAGGCTAAGAGGCCACATCCTGTGTCAGCCTCTCAACAACTTATGGAATCATGCTGACAGTGTTTCAAAATATAAACTTCTGTCCTTGGTGGTTAGTATGTGGTCTTTGAGGGAGTTCTAGATTGTCACTTTTGAGGAGTATATGTCAGTGGGTAGCCAATGCAAGGGGGAAGGGTGACATGCAGTTGTGACAGAGGAGAGTCAGCAAAGGAGTGAGGTGGTCCTACAGAAGGACCCGGAGGCCCTGAGAGCCAAGTGAAGGCTGATGCAAGCATCCAGCAACTGGAGTGAAGACAGGGAGGTGCAAGCCAAAGGCCAGGGCCAAGAAAAAACTGAGAACCAGTTAAGCAGGCTAGATTCAGGGCACAAAAGCAACCAAGGGTTCCGAATATTTACATAGTTAGAAATCTAGTAAGTGGGTTAGTGTGGAAATTCAAGCGACTTAGTAAATCCCAAGAGGAATACCAGAAGAGAAAGGGGAGCAAGGAAAAGTGACAACAATGAAAAGAGCCTACATAACACAGCTGCTTCGACTTGCCCTGGGCAAAGGGTTTGTGGGATTCTTGTGAAGACAAGAGTCAGTTCTTGTAAAAGCCAATCTTAGCTGAGCACATAACTGAATATATCTTAGACAAATACTACCTTGTCCCAGAAACATCTTGATTATGAACAGATTCCCTCAGGGGAGATCCAGTCACACTCCAGCGTGTGTGAAAAGCACATGCCATGGTTCCATTATCTTCAATGCTGCTGAGCAGGAACATTGAATTATCTTCTAGCTTGACAAGTTCAGCTTATTTTACACACTGCTGAATTATCTACTAATAGGGAAGTAAATAAGCTACGTTGTTTTAAGTTATATTGAGCTACCAACCTGTGGGTTGCTAGAATTTTCAGGGTTGATACAAATTGTAAAGCACCAATTCTGTTGACCTTTGTGGGTGGGGAGTGTGCATATAATGCGTTTTAATATGTTTAACTTTCAGAAGCAGTTAGTTAAATTAATCATTCTTTTTATGACACATAATTACAATTAGTTACTATTTTTATCAATTAATTAGTTCATTAAGTATTAGCCCATTTCCAACATGTTGGGCCTCATGAGGCCTGAGTGTGAGGCCCAGTGTGTAACTTCCTGAGCCTAACTCAAGTGTGGTGTCATGTTTTTGGCCATAATTTCCGCATCTAAGTGACTCAGCACAATCTGACCTAAGAGCTCCTCTGCCCAGTCACCACTAGCATGGTAAAATGTTATTGGCCCTGATTCCCCTCTGCTCCTCAATCCATCCCAAGACTCCCATTCCCTATCACAACCCTATATAAGTTCCTGCCTGATACAATATAATGAGGTCCTGCTTTGACAAGACTTTCTTTCACTCAGTGTTTCTCTCCAGTGGCCAGGGGGAGGTCTGGGTCGTCAACACTCACCATCCTGCTTAGCCCCAGGGAGAGACCGGCTGGACCAGCTCTGCCACTGCCTTATTTACCGGGGATCCTGGCACCAGCCCTTTCCTCTGTAGACAACAATTTTAACATGTTGTGTTTAAAAATAAGTTTTGATATGTGTGGGCTAAGTAACCCTTACAATTTTTATTAAGGTATAGTTAGATACTAGAAAATGTACAGATTTTAAGTTGTCAGTTCTGGTAGTTAACCATGCCCTCCATTTGAGTCCAGAGAAAAAGAGATGAATATGTACTAGAGAAGTAGAGTAGTTATTTCCTGTAGAGTGGGAAAGCCGCCAAGCCTCTGGAAGCTCAGTAAGCTTATGGCTCTTAGAAAAACCAGTGTCTGTCCCCAAGGCAGCGTGAGCAGTAAGCAACTGCCAGGGGAGAAGTGACTCTCTCCATGAGAGCTGCCTGGAAGTTATGCAGGAAGATCCACAGATGCAACTTTCATTGCTCATGACTGGGGCTGTCTTTTTGATGATACAGATGTCTTTGAGTCATCCACATTCCTGTAAGTAACCCCAATAATCACACTGGTTCACTAAGTTAAATGTGGGTGATATCATTTCTTTGGTCTGTCACTGAAGTTTGTACACATTTCCCTGGGAAAAAATAATCCAAATGCTTTTCTGGCTTTAGGTTATGCATTTTACCTTTAGACTTTGTTTGTTGTCAACTTCTTTGTGACAGATTATCAAATTTATCATAGCAGAGAGTTTTATCTATTTTTTCTCACCTTGCATGCTTATCTTTAAGGGCTCAGGTCTCAAAGAGTCTTACAGAAAGAGTTAATTTTTATTTCAGTCTATATGTAATGGGAAGCCACAGAAGAATTTTATATAAGGCAATAGAATTTCATTTAAAATTTTTAGTGAATATTTTATGGGCATAAGAATGGACTTCAAGGAATCACCTAGTGCCCCTTGTTATAATGCAAGTGATAGCCTAGAACAACGTGATGTTTGTGCTGGTGGTGGTGGTAGAAAAAGAGAGACAAGGATATAGAAGGGAAACTTTCTGGAGTATCTTCAAACTATAGGTCAGAAATGAAGTGTGTTCATTACTCAAAGGTGGATGAATCCAGCTGATGGGAGGTGTTGTCAGTACCCCAAGCAATGATCTCATCAGGAGTTGCCCGGGTTTTTGATCATAGCACATCAGACCAGGTAGCTTACAATTTGGAAAATTCTATAATCCAGTTGAAATCCTACTAGATATGAGATTTTCACCAAGGCACAAAGCATTATATTGCATATATTGGGAACTGAGTTGTCAAAGCATCGTAGGAACTTCTGAATAATGTGACTTTCAAATAGGAACCTGAGCATTTAATAGTAAATTAGCACAACTCAAGACCCACGAATCCAAATGGTAATGTACTGTCTACACTTTGTAGCAAAGATCAGTCATTTCCCCCTCCAGAAAAATATATATTCTATTAGTAGATAACATGCTTCAAAGAGTGGTTTCGCATGTACACAAGCTCCAGTTCAGTAGGAAACAATTGTATGTTAATGATTTTGAAATGCAATTACAGTTTTAAAAAAAAATTTAGTCCTTTTGTTGTGCTAAGTATTTGGAAGAGTTTTGCCCAGGACTATCCTCAATACATAATCCATAATGGAAAAAAAATGACATTTTACCTCATATATTATGCTAGGCAGGTTCAAAGGGCCTTTAGGGGACACGTCAAACCTTAAGTCCCTATTCTGCATGGATTAAATTATTTTGGTTATTAATAACATCTATAACTTCTAGTATGTTACACTTTGAAATATGAATGCTATGACTAAATTAGGATGAGACCTATCTACTTCTGGAGTTTTTGTTAAAGATTTTTGAGTTATGTAGGGATCTATGGGATAAAATGCTACATTGTGAAATTAATGCTAAAATACCAATCCCATAATAAGAGGCTTAGGAGGAATCTGGAAGGGATGGAAGACAAGACTCTCATGTGGAATGATCAGAGACTATAACTAAAGCCAAAATAGTGGTTCCCAAGTGTGTGCTTCTGAATTCATGCCAACTCATGCTGGGGATTTATTTGACCAAGGTGAAATGAGAAGAATGTAGAAAATGTGTGATGTTCATAGCTCTAAAATTGCTCAATATTTTATTGTGAGCATATGTTCTATTTCCCTCTTTTTAAAAAAATATTCTTTTATAAAAAGAGATTATAAGCCAATGACATGTAAATTCTGCTTGTGTACTTACTTGACAAGATAAAGTATTGGTAATACTGTGCCAATCTATTTGATAGGGTGTGGAAACATTTTTAATTAGTGAAATCTAAATTTGGTAACCAATGGCTTAGATGGTTTTTATCTTGGTTTGGTTGGTTTGGGGGGGCGTCTTCTGTAGTCTAGGTTCATCTCAAATTAGCCATAATCCTGAACTTTTGATTATTCTATCTCTACCAGCTGGGTACAGGGATTACAGGTATATACAACCATTCTGGGATTTACGCCCTGACACGGGCTTTCTGATGCTAAGGAAGTACTCTACTAACTGAGCTACATTTCCATCTCAGACTTAACTGTTCTAAGATTCACACACTGTAGTGGTTTCAAAGAAAATGATCCCCAAAAGGAGTGGCACTATTAGAAGGTGTGGCCTTGTTGAAGAAAATGTGTCACTGTGGAGGCTGGCTTTGGGGTCTCTTGCTGGAGCTTCTCTCACTGTGACTGTCAGCCAACTTCCTGTTGCCTGCAAGATGTAACACTGTCAGCTCCAGCACCACATCTGCCTGCATGCTGCCATGCTCCCCCACCATAATAATAAGGACTGAACTCTGAAACTGTAAGCAAGGCCTCTCAAATGTTCTCTTTATAAGAGATGCCATGGTCGTGGTGTCTCTTTACAGCAAAAGGAAACTCTAATTAAGACACACAGTATTCAATGATCTAGGCCCAGGCAAATACCACTCTCCTGCCCTTGAACGTTCACACCATATTACCTTGAGAAGTACAATGGCACCCATAATTTTGGCCCTCCTCTTTCATTCATTCCTGTGAAGTGAAAAAGAAGGAATAAGCACACTCCTTTCTTTCTCCAGTGTAGATGTATGGATAATCTTGTCTGCAGATTGGCCGTGCAAGCAACTCAGCTACCTACTATGAAAGTGACACTTTTGCATTCGTTGAGTGCAAAATAAAAGCAGCTGCCGATGAGCCCGGCCAAACCACATTATATGGCTACTGACTCAGACAGACCAGGTGTTTAGAAAGTGGTTCTTTATGCTGGATTCTGATAGTCTTTCCTATCATTGCTACTTAAAAGCTTCTGCAGTGTAAGTGAAGGCTGACTCTTCGCTGTGTCAGAAGACAGTTAATATCTCTACTTCTGGCAAACTAATTTCCTTGCATCTATCATCCTCGCTTCTCAGTACACAGTTTATTTTTTTGAGACCGGGTCTCAGATACCTCAGGCTAGCCAATAACTCGCTATGTAGCTGAAGTATGAAACCTTGAACACCTGATCCTTCTGTCTCCACCTCCCACTTACTGGGAATGTAGATGTGTGCCATCAGGCTCTGGACACAATGTTATGCCCCAAGAAATCCTAACGTTAGTTTGCAGAGGCTTCTCTTCATGACCAAATCTTAAATCAGATAGAGGATGGCCATTACCTATCCATCCATTATTTTCATGACCATAGTTTTGTGAACTTATTAGATATATTAAGGCAATAAATATAAACATTGAATCCTTATAACCCTTCATTCAATCTTTAAAAGAATGAGACAAGTGTTTAGTAGCCGAGATATATATACTCTTGATTCTTCTTTCTCCACTTCCATGTTGTTTGAATTACTAGCAGGTAGCACCAGTCTCAGTTCTCTGTGAGTCTGAAAGAACTCAGGACACGTACAGTACTCTACCACCTAAATTCCATCCCCGGCCGTGCTCGTTATTTTAGGAAATGCTATGTACCACCTGATGTACTGCATTTTGGACTTATATGAATAGTGAGAACACATATCTTGCCTTCAAGTAGTCTTAATAATTCAGAAATGAGAAAACATCCGAAAACAATAAAATCCCTAGCACTTATAGAAAACACTGTGAGACAAGTATAGGTGACTTTACACACTTTGACTTTTTCATCCTTATAATCCTATTAGGAGGGTGCTATTATTATCACTTATTTTCAGATCAAGAAATTGAGACATGGGTAGGTTAAGTAAACTCCCAGATCACACCACAAACACATGACAGAGTTACTGCTATCTTCTGACAGTCTGCCTCCACACTTTGACTTATTAACCACTGAGCCAGGATAGAGAATTTAAGTATATAAAACACATTGTTAAAGTTAGCACTCTATTTAGATTCCAGGATGCACACACAAAAGAAGAAAATATTCTGGGGTATGTTGGGCTTTAGTGTCAGGGGGCTCTAGGTATATTTAGAGAGGTGGTTGGTCCGAGAGGCTTTCTTAGAATAAATACTCTTGTGTCAGGTCTTGAGTGACAAGGAGAATAATTGTTTGTCAGACTTGCTGTTCTTAACCTCAGCCAACTTAATAAAGGAAAGGCTTTAGAATTTAAAACAATTATCCTATGATAAGGTTGCCTGGTTCTCGGCCTCACATATAAATTTGGAGCAATGCTGGAACGTGCATTCTACAGGGACACATAATTAAAGGGAAGTAAAGGCTTATTTACAAGACTTTATGAAATGCGCCATAAACTTCAGAAATTGGCCACAGCAATTGGAGAAGCAGTTAATCTTATAGGACTGAAGAATGAGTTAGCTGTTGAGAAGAAATCGCTGATAGAGAAATCAATTCATCTTAGATAAGTCCTAGCTCTAAGAATGGTGGGAAAGTGAGAGCAGCATAAAATCAATCCCTTGCATTACAAAACACGCCAGGCATTGATCACCACCAAATGTTATTTGAAAATAGCAATGAAAATTACTACCACGTTCCCCCTGTCTAGTCCATCACCTTAACCACTCGGTCACAACTACATTCTTGTTTTTCCCCTCTCAAAGATGGTCTGCTCACTCAAACCTGATGAAGTTTATTTGGTTTTAGCATGATTTTGATGGCTTACACTCCAATCTATATTTTAACCACCAAATGATATCATTACTCTTTCTTTCTATCTTCTACTTATAGACTCTACTACTTTGTATGGGGATTTTTAGGAGAAAAACAAAATGGGAATAACTTTTATTTTAAAATAAAGTTACACTTGCTTTCAGAAACATCATTCATTTGCAAATTATTTGTATAAATAGACAAATTATTACTTTTCATGAAACTATAGTCTTGATATTGGAGTTTTTTCACTTCTATTCCACAAGCTAAGGCTAAAATTAGCCATGTAAACTAAAGTCATAATCATTTTATAAAGCTATTCAGGGTATGTTCTTTCACCTATTATTAGCACATGAAAAAAATAACTGATTCAGCAAAGAAATACTTTTTAAAAAGTAAGCCATTAGGTTTTAGTCTCTTTGGGGCTAATTCATACAATGAATATGCTTATGAGAGATGGAAATTCAGCACCTCACACAACATGGCTATGTTTTAGAAACGACAAACATTTCAATAAAAGTAAAAGTTTGTAATTGGAGATTTCTGGTGTATATCCTCCAGCAGATTATCTTTGCTAAGGTTTTAATATTGTTTAATGCCTGGGTATATATGCTTGTGGACATGTTTGCACCACAGTGTGCTTGTGGAAGTCTGAGAACAACTTTCACCAATTGGTTCTCTCCATCTATTTTTCAGGCATCCAACTGAGGTCAGGCTCCAGAGCAAGTGCCCCACCTGTTTAGGCATCTCACTGACCCCTAAAATTTTTGCTAAGCCCATTGTTTCCCTGTACATTATTGCTCACTGGGCACTTAGAATCTATGAAAAGTGGTCCTTCTGCCATGATTACATGCGTGTCTATAGTCTAACTTGTAAGGCAGAAAGAAACTCAATCTCCATTGTGCACCACCAGTAGAGTACATAGTTGAACTCCATAGATACTGATGAGGATAACAAGAATATGTTGAAATGTCATTCTTGACTCTCAGGGGTTATAAAACAAGAACAAAACTGACCCAGTCAAATTATACACTTTCACAGCCTTGTTAACAGAATTGTCTATTGATATATTTTCTTTAGGCATGTCTCTAAATACCACAAAGTCAGAAATACCATCTAGATGTTATAAAGTTGAGCAAGCTCTCTACCATGAAACTTCCAAAGAGTCAATGTTTATTGAGTGTATATTATAGTCTATATCCCATGTAAATTACTAGAGATAGTAAAATGAAATTAAGGTTCATCTGGCTTTCTCTACGTGTTTATATCAATGAAGATAATAGACAAATAAATGAGTGACCACCAGCCATTTATCATAAAGTCATGCACAGGAAAGCTGTATTGCAGAATGTCATGATAGGATTCAACCCTAGTCCTTGTATTCTTTGGCTCTACTTATCTGTGTTCCCATTTTCTAAATATTCTCCACAGAAATAGAAAAAAAAATCCTCACAGAGATACAAAGGTTCTGATGTAGTCATTTCCACAACACTAAGCAATTTTGTATAGGGTGTAGGTATAGTCTGAGAATTACATAAGCAGGTCACGAATGCCCCATATGTAACATTCCACTTCTGCTACATATAATTAAGATAAATTGTGCAAATTACATGAGACACAACATGGTTACTAAAGTTGATGGATGCAATCACTAGAGATTCTTCTGCACTGGCATTCCGTTCAACAGATGTCATTTTTCGCAGTTTAAATTTCAGTTAGAAGTTAGCAATTCTTCAGGAATTAAGCATCTCAGACTTCTAAAAGAAACTGACCTCTATCAGCATCCAGCCTAGACTAGCTTGGTATTCTAAACTGTTAAGCTTATCTTCTGTCTAAGAAAATTTTGCCACCTACTGATTAGAATTAAAAGCAAATCTGCCACCCTACCCCTCTCTACAAGTAATAACAATAATAGCAAATACATTCCTTGGAGAGTTCATATTTCCTATGCTATACATTATAGTTCATTTTTGATCTTCTATTTATTATATCACTATTGTTTCTTGGAGGATTTTTTTTCTCATGGGGGAAAAAGCACTCTCTTGTTTTGGTGTTAAGCCCAGAAAAAGGAAATAAAACCACAACTAAGAATTTGCTGTCCCTGTTATCACTGGGACAGAGTGAGCAGAGATGTAAAACAGAGACTTGTTACTTCCAATGTTGTAATCATGTTAAATTCATTGATATAGATCTATCATACATATTTGTATTATATAATAAAAATAGAGGTAGGCAAGGAAAGAAAGCAGTAATATATAGTAGTCACATGACCAGATCAGAGGCTTTGGAAGAACTTTAGCATGAGATGGAAGTATTCATGTTCACCCCTTCGTTATTCATTCAACAAGTACAAGCAACAGATCCTCATTATATGGCTAGGATTGTGCTATGTGAAAGTCGAACACTGACGAATTCACCAAAATCTCCACCATCACAACACTTCCATCCTAGCAAAGGAGAGGGGCATACGATCAGGAAGCATACTTAAGTTCACTTCTGATATTTAGTAGTAATGCCCTTGAGAGGAAAGGACAGATCAAGAAACGTGGATTGATGAGTGATCTCTTTTAAATATAAAACTTCTAAGAAAGATTGGAATGTGTGGCAAGTCACTAAGATGGTCAGTCTTCTTGAAAGATGAAGAATAGTATTAGCCCTGACCTTTTAGGACTATTGTGTATAAGAGGAATAAGACATCAAGAGCATCCAGTACCTTCTCTATCATTAGAAGCACATTTTCTGTAAGCATTACTAAAGTTACTTTGTTGTTTTTAGGAAACTATGATGAAAGTAATGAGTAACAAAAGTTTCATGAGTCAAAGAACACAGTTGTTTCTCTAGTGAATACTGAGTCTCCTAAAACTCTCTTTTAAGGCTACTGTTTGGATACAACTGTTTTCTGGAAGACAAAACAATGTTAATGAGCCACATTCCTCTAATTCCATGGTGCCCCTCACTGATCCTGAATGACTCTAATTCTTTCCCACAGCAGTGAAAAGCCATGCCTACTTTCTCCATCAGAAAATCCCTGCATCCAGAAGTGAGCTATCTCACTGTGTTGCTTGCCTTTAAATGGGAGCACCTGTGAGTGTCCATAGCAATATGTGGTGAATGTTGTATTCTTTTACAGCCTCATGCATGATGGGAGTTTTAGTCCCATTCCTGCTCCTTCAAAGGATGCTATTCTTCTAGGCAAAGACAAACCACTAAGATCAACAAGAAAAGAGCCAGCTCACTCTCAAAGTTGCCTTTCCTCTTTGTTCTTCTGACCTTGACTTGACAGCCTACTTTCCAGTCTTCAGGTTCCCCTCGGTGTGTGCAGAGGTCAGCCTCCTGTCTTCTTTCCCCAGCCTGAACTTCCTTTTAACTTAAAACTTGTACTGTTCTACCTCCACTGCCATCTAATACTTGATACACCTCAATCCTGAGTCAGAAATTCACAAGAAACAGGCTTTGAACAAAGAAGTTCTATCTAAAGTATTTATTTCATATCTTCTCACAGCTCTGCGGTGTTTGAGTGGGAAACATAATCAGTTACTCTTAGAAGTAGAAATAGAGACTCGGAAGTTAAAAGCATGACAAAGGTCACACAGCAAGTCAGCACTGGAACCTATCACTACTCTAAAGTGACTGAAAAACTTCTAAACCCAAGTGTCTTTCCACACATGTGAAATAAAGAATTTGTCAAACATCCTTGTATAGAAAGTAAGCTGTTCTTACTTTGTTCATTGACAGTAGTGAGGAAGCAATAGATCTAGTGGTTAAGAGCTTTATGGCAAACTCAGATTCCAAAGATGAAAAATAAGACTGTCATTTTGTTGTCAGTATAAAAATGACTTCATCTGTGCATGGGTGTTTTAATCTGTAAACTCGGGGAAATAATAATAGCTTATATTAATGATTACATGAGCACTTCCCACTTATTTATACAAATCTTTGTTACATAGTAACTACTCAATAAATATTATCTATTACTAGTAGTAATAATAACAATATAATATCTAATATTTCTACTGTTGACTCATTAATCACGTCAAGGTTAATTTCATATTAAGAAATCATTTCTGTCTTAGCCCAGGCTCCTTCACATATTGTGGCAGGGCTCAACTGATTGAGTTCCTGGATCATTCCCTCTATAATATCCTGTTCATTCCACAGTTCTGGCTTCAGTTCTGCATGCAGTGCCTCAGCCTAGTACATATACACAATGGCATACTATTGGGCTATAAAGAAAAATGAAATGCGCAGGTAAATGGGGGTACTATGAAATATATTGAGTGAGGTAACCCAGACCCAGAAAGACAAATGCCACATGTTCTTTCTCATCTGTGGTTCCCAGCTCCACATATTCAGATGTGCCTATGTGACCTGGTATAACTGCAAAAGCCAGGAATGTAATGGGGGGACCATGACATGGGGCAGACCACTAGAGTGGGATGAGAGAAGAATACAAGTAATTTGAAAAGGAGTTTGGGAAATATGGGGGAGGAGTTTTAATTGGATTTGGGGAAAGAAAATACAGTAAAAGATGGGGAAAGAAGGGTAAAATAGCATTAATGATCTCTGGAAAAACCATAAAGAATAATATTATTATTTATTTAACAAATTACCTACAACACATTAAATCTAAGGGGAGTAAAGGTAAATTTTTCTTGTAATAAAAAAAATATTTATTATGTATACAATATTCTGTCTGTGTGTAATGTCTGCAGGCCAGAAGAGGGCACCAGACTCCATTACATATGGTTGTGAGCCACCATGTGGTTGCCGGGAATTGAACTCAGGACCTTTGGAAGAGCAGGCAATGCTCTTAACCTCTGAGCCATCTCTCCAGCCCCATCTATGTGTATTTGTATACATACATAGTTCAAATAAAATCATCCTGCTTGGGTTGACAATAATCCATGTAAAGAGTCAGAGACTAACAATAAAAACCACTACCAGGCATGAGTCATCCTTTTTTGAGTTGCTGGTCAGGGGAGTCCAAGAGACACCTCAAAAAATGTAGGGTATTTTTGTTGCCTTTGGTTGCCCCCTCTCAGAAATTCAAAGTAAGTCCCTATTACCGAAGGCACCAGATAGATACAAGTCCTGGAGTATCTGAGATGGATCTTACTTGAAAATCTTCTCTCTGAGGACTATCTTTCATAGTACCAGAAGGTGTTCTGCAAGCATCCAAGGAAGGGAGTCAACCAATATTCCCACCCAAATTGCCCCACCTATGGACAAAAGTACTAGTCAGCATGGCATAACCCTAAGGGTACAATAGTTGCACTCATATCTTCTTGGTAATCAAGAGTTCTCTAATTGGATGTAAGGACCACTCAACAAAAGCAAGAACCACTCATGGCTAGAGAGGTCATGTATCATAGAAGAGAACCTACTATTGCCTTTTATTAAGCCAGCATAATTTCTAACTGCATTCTTATACCCACACCTAAGTGTAGTTCTCATCCTTCATCAAAGAAACTTCTCTTTGCAACAGTAGGAAAACACCACAAAACAAAACAAAAAAACCATAACTGGTCAAAATATGGAGAACAAGTGATTGTTCTGGTTGATACATCTACAACACAGATCCTCCACTTAAGGGTCAGGGAACTTTAGAGAAGAGGAGGCATAAAGATCGTAAGATCCAGAAAAAAACAAGCCTTCTGGGTGATAGCATCTCCTAGAAACATCAGGAAAACTACACTCATAAAGTCTCAAGAACATGGCTGCGTAATTAAGATTGGAACAAGGATGACAATAATAGACCTTGCTAATGAGAAAGGGTAAATCTCAGGGACACCAACCCTACACACAAAAAAAACTATAGGCAACTAAGGAATGCCAAGAACAGGAAAAGTAAAATAATTTTCCCCAGGGAAGAGCCCCCAACTAGTTATCCAATAAAACTGGTCAGTCCTGGTTCATATACATGCAACTAGTGCAAAACAGAGTGAACAGGTTGTTCTCTCTCTCTCTCTTTTATTTTTTCGGACAGGGTTTCTCTGTGTAGCTTTGGAGCATGTCCTAGAATTTGCTCTTTAAACCAGGCTGGCCTCGAACTCACAGAGATCTGCCTGCCTCTGCATTCTGAGTGCTTGGATTAAAGGCGTAGGCCACCACCACCCAGCAAGGTTATACTTCTATATCTAGACATAATGTGTGTAATAAATACATATATATAAATGTATACATATATGTGTTTATATGTGTGTATATTTATGTGTATATGTATATATATATATATGTGTGTGTGTCTTTATGTATGTGTGTATAAAACAACTAAAGAAAAAGAGGCTGTGGTTTTGAGAGATATCAAGGGAGGGTACTTGAGAGGGGTTGCAAGAAGGCAAGGAAAGAGGAAATGATGTAATTCTACTTTAATTTACAAACAAATAAAAAGGAAATCATTTCTGTTCTTTGGTGCAGTTCATCTTAGCTCACAGGAGATTAGCCATAAATGACGGTCCTTGTTCACTCATGAACACTCCAGTAGTTGTTATAGCTATGTCAGTGACGTCAGCTATGAGCAATACAGCAAAAGACAAAGATAAACCTTTCAATAATTCTCTACTGAGTGCGAATTGGGGGACAGTTCTGAACTGCTGATCGTTATGGTATTTCACAGAAAAGCTCTTTCAAGCAATGATAAGCAGGTGGCAACCTAGCTCTGAGATGCAAAATCACCCTACACCTCTTGGACATTATTCTATATGACCTTGTTATGTTTGCCCAATAACTGAACTTCGGAGCACTCACAAGCAAGAACCCTGAAACAGTACCTTCACTTCAAACTTCTAAAAGACTTAGACTACAGAAACGTGGAGGCCACCTCCAACCCCAACTGCAGTGTTATGAGTAGCCCATTGTGAACTGAAAGCCCAGATGTCCAAAGAGAATTCCTGTGCTCCAGGCTGCTTCACGCCCTCCTTCACAGTAAGAAAATATTCTACAGTCATTTCAGGAGAAAAGTATTTACCATGTATTCCTGGGATGGAAATGTGTCTCTGTGGTGCACTTATGCCAGGTGAGCTTCCAAAGGGAATTGCAGCTGCAGTACCTCAAGAGAAACATCTGCAAGAAATTTTATACGTGGAAGGAAAAAAAAAACTCTTCATGGCATTCTCCCCAAAGGGAAATTCCTGTAACCTTTTTCTGACAGGCAAGTAATAAGTATTCACACAGGAGCATATTGCTTATATTCCCCTGACAGGCAAGAGCTATTTTTTTACTCTGGCAAAAAAAAATATGGAGAATAAACTGCAGGCATATTTCTTGTCCTGATCCAGGTGCAAGATTTCATTGCTGAGTGAAGCCAAAGGCAAAGAGTCAATAAAGTGCTCAAAGACTATAATACGAGAAAAAAGTACATCTTAAGGTGAAGACAAAAGACAGGTCTTCAGGGATCCTACCTGCCTAAGCTGTTTTCAGTCTTCAGCACACAGACAAACTGTTAGATGCCTTTTTGCTTCTCTTGAAACAGAGATGTGCTATTAAGAGCAATAGGTCTCCCTTCCAGAAGTATCTTAGGAAATGCCATTGCTGGTAAAGAGGTAGAGGCCTTTCCTCTCTTTGTAAATCACTCCCCTCCCCTTACATTGTACTGTGAGGTAGTTAGATAACACCAATAAGTGATAGTTAAATGAGATAAGTCAGATATAAAAAGAAAATACCAACCAGGTCTGTCATAGAACTTTCCATGATAATTTTTGATAATACTCAAAGTTCCTGAATCTTATGAAACAGCATTTGAACAGAAAACAAGTACTACAAGTCTCATACAGATCATATCAAGTATCCAGCAATGAGCAGCATTATCTTGGAAGCCTCTTTTTGTAGAATTATATTTTTATTTAAAGTAAGCTACATATTAATAATTAATATTTTGCTATTGTTGTGGTATATGTATATCAATAGTAGTAATATTAATAATTTTTAGTGCTGGAATTGATCTTAGGGCTTCATGCATGCTAAGCAAGCAGTCTGCCACTAAACTACATTCCTAGCCCAATATTATTAATAATTAGCCTTAAGAACTGAATGAAACACTGTTGACTGAGTTTTCTGTTCTGCCCAGTTCCTGCAATTGTTAAGTGACTGTCCAGGCAGCAAGATGTCTCTGTCAATTCTAGAGTTTTGGAAGTTGCTTACAATGCACTTCCTGTTTACTTAGGTAATATTATATCTTTCTAGAGTCTTTGATGAAGTTGAAGAAGTTATAGTTACAGTTTTCTTTAGTTACAATAAAAGACAAAGTAGAGATAAATATTGTAACTATTTTTTGCTTGATAACTGTTTTGTTATATATAATTTTACTATGTTAAAGTTAAAGCCTTCCTTTTTGTTTAAACAGAAAAGGGAAAATGGTGTAGAATGTCCTTCTTTCTAGATGTTGCTTGCATTGGTTAATGAATAAAGAAACAAAGAAATTGCCTTGGCCTGATAGGCCAGAACTTAGGTAATTGCCTTGGCCTGATAGGCCAGAACTTAGGTAGGTGGGGAAGAAAGAATTGAATGCTGTGAGGAAGAAAAGCAGAGTGAGAGAGAGCTGCATGGAACTGCCAGAGTCAGACATGCTGAATCTTTCCCGGTAAACCACTGCCATGTGGTGATATACAGATTAATAGAAATGAGTTAAATCAAGATGTGAGAATTAGCCAATAAGAGGCTAGAGCTAATGCGCCAAGCAGTAATCTAATTAATACAGTTTCTGTGTGGTTATTTTGGGGCTAAGCTAGCGGGGTGGCTAGGATGAACAAGTGACCCCCTCCTTGCAACAAAACAGTTTTTTTTTATATCCAGAATAGCTAAATATTATTGCTACCAATTCTCCCTGACAATGGTCACTGTGAGGAAGCAGGTTTTGAAAGAAAAAAAAATGTCAGCAGAAATTTCACAGTAATTGATAGCGATTAGTCAGTAAATATGCTTTTATCTTCAATTACAAATGATTTTACCTACAGTCTAAGATAATTATTGAAGTGACACTTAGATATATGAATTTCTAGGCACAGAATCTATGTGCTGCTATGTTTTCTTGCTCTATGGAGATAATAGGATAGTTTAACAAGAGCTGAGATGGTTGCAGGTTGGCTTCAGCAAATTCACCACAGGTACTAAGGAGGTAGGCAGTGAGTAGCATTAAATATTTGTATGCTGAGTTAGTAAGGCAGCAAGGGTTTGATGTCAATGAGCAGCAATGTGTCTTTAGTGTCCCAGCGGCATGGCTTGGTAACCTATTCTGTTACTGGTCTGCAGTGAGTTTCACTAGTTGATACCTCAGTTTTCAAATCTTTGTTCTGGCTTTCCATCCTAAGTTTCTTTCTTTCTCCATTCTCTATTTTTTCTCTGCAGTCTATATTCCATACCTTACTTTAATCCTTGTGACTCTCCACTAGTTCTGGTTCTGTGTAGGACATTTCCTGTCTGATGGTTCTGGAGGCAAGGTACCAGGCTCATTTTCTTCAAGTTGTCAGGGGTTTCATTTGGACCCAGAGATTCTAGCGAATCTCTTCTCTATCAGCAAGAGATGATGCCATGTTTGCTCAGATTTTGCATAACTGAATGTCATATTATCAACGCTTTGCTTTTCTCTTTATTCTATGTGCATGAGCGTTTGCCTGCATATATGTCTGTGCACCATATGCATTCCTGGTACCCTGGAGGGCAGAAGAGGGTATCATATCCCTTGGGACTAGAGTTAAAGGTGGTTGTGAGCCACTATGTGGGTACTGGGAACTGAACCCAGGTGTTCTGCAAGAGCAGCAAGAACATCTAACCACTTAGCCACTTCTCCAGACCAGAGCCAATACTTTACTTTTTGTACAATACTGAGAGGTTTCTCTAGTCCTGTCATTTACTACTTTTTTTCTTACAGGAAACTTCACTGGACACAATGTCACAGTCTTCAAAGAGTTATATTAACAATGGAATTCCTAGGCATCCATTCAGGACAGGAAGAGATCCTTGTGGTCAGGTGGAAACACTGGAGCAGGAGAGTGGCCTCTGAATCCCATCTTTAACAGGATCTAATAGCGGGACAGGACAGATAACAACAGAGCATCTGCAGGTTAGAAGTCAGCAGGATTCTGCTGCATAATCCTTGAAAAGCAGATAGCAGAATGTGAGAACATACTGCTAGGAAAGATGACTAGGGAATGTGCAAGGCCAGGTGATACCTAGCTCACTGAATGAAGGTTACACTTCTATACTACAAAATGATTAATAAATATTAGTGACAAATTTTGTGGGGAAAAATACATACGAGACTCCTATCATAAAGAACAAGGAACAAACAGCTAATTATGAAAAATCAAATGGCAAGACCTTCACAAGTTCCTAAGTCAGTTGCTGACATCTTTTCAGCTCCTCTCCATTCTATTGAGGAAGAGCTGGAACATCATTATGCTGGGGCTTTTTCTTCCCAAGTGCTTGAGGAGGCACTTCAGTTTAATTGCAGCCCAGCCAACCTACTTCCCAGGAGTTGTTAGGCAGGTGTTGAGCTAGGGAAAGGCAAGATGTGGGCAGGAGATGAATTAAGTCCTTCCTTGTGCATGCTAATGTGTTTTCAGCTACCCCTGCCTTATCTAATAAGGCTTAAATGAGCCTGAAGTAACGGAACTCACCTATTTCAGTGAAATATTTGTTTCCACATATTGTTTCTTGGCAAAGGGATTAAAGAATAAAGGGATGTCTGTCTAGAGGGAGGCCCCGATTATTAAATATCACATAGAAATATATAAAACACATCTTGGAAATATTGGCCTGTTTTATGAGATAATATAATGGTAAAACTTCATGTAGGTCCAGTGGAAATCTATTAAGTCAGGGAGGTGGTGGATGAAAACAGTCAGAACAAAGGCAATAATCACAAGAGAAATATTCTGCTTCCATCATTCTGGTTCTCTTAACATTAAGATAAACTGGAGCCTCTAACAAAAAAAAAATCTCTGACATCTCAATATCTTAAAATGCAAGTTTTAAGCAAAAAAAAAAACAATACAGATGCTCTTGTGAGTGAGAGGAGTCAGTCATTTGGGCAGTCATACTGCCTTATCTTGTGTCATGGTTACTATATTGATGCAAAAGTCACTCTAAGCAACAAGACCTAGCCAGTAATCAGAAGAAACAATGGGAAGTCACATGGAATGATTTTTATAGAAGAGTAGACATAAAAGTGACAGCATTTCTTCTATCAATATTCCATCCCAAGACTCATGTGGCTGCAATTCACTTTTTGAATGCTCAGAAACATACAGTCTAAGTGCCTAGGAGTAAAAGCAATTGCTCAATGGGTAAAAGTGCTTGATGCCCAAGGGTGAAGACCTGAGATGGATCCCCAGTGGACTCCTGAAAAGCTAGGCATGGTGATACATGCCCATGACTCCAGCAATAGAGTGGTGGACAAAGACAGGAAAGCACCTGAGGATCACCAAGACTTGTTGGCAGCCAGCTTAGGTAAAGCAATAAAGGCATCATGTTCCAGTCTCAGTGGGGAGCTTGTGCCAAGGGACTAAGGACACTCTACGTCTCTTCCTTTGGCCTCTATACAGATATGCACAGGAACACACACATACACACACATGCATGCACATGTGTGCACACACACACACCCCCCAAAATACAATACCATACACACATACAGAATGTCTTTAAAAAAAGCCTAAGGAATCAGAAAATGCCTACGACATATTAGATTATTAATCCTACCTCTAAGAGTCCTCTCAGAACCTCTTTTCCAAATTCTTTCTTCTTCAAAACCTCCAGCCAGACCTTCCTTAGTCACCTCTAGTTCTTGTGTGTCTTCCATTTTCAAAGATGTTCCAGGCTTCCTGCTTCTCAAGATATGGCTCAGAGACCTCCAGTAGCAGAAGCACTTCAGAAGCCTGATAAAACGCACATTCCTGGATACTACTGTCAAGTTACAGAATGGGGCTTTTTGCAGGCTAGGAATTTGGATATTTATCTCAAGTAATTCTGAAGTACACTGTGAAGGCAATTTCTGGCCTGGAAGGCATGCAGTTTGTGCCCTTGATTAGGGAAGATCTACAACTGTTCTTTAACTTGTTTGCATCTTGAAGTATTTTCTAACAAAATCTTAGTCTCTTTGGACATATTGGTGGTGTTTTTCCAGTCTTGTGTCCACACCCAGTGTCTAATGCTATATTGGGCACATGATAGACACTCAAAGTACATTGAATAATGGAATGGGAAGCTTCCAAATAAAGTTTGTTAAAGATTTTTCATTTTGGAAAGATACAGACAGAAGGGACACAGTGAGAGCACAAAAATCATGAGTGACAGGATTATAAAGTAGAACGTGCTCATTTCTTTCTGGCAACACTAGAATTAACCTTCTTCCTTCAATAACAAAGCAACCAATCACTTTTAAAATAAAAGCAAAAAGATGGCTTTATATCATTAGAAATCTACTTAAAGGTCTGTTCCCCTAAGAAGAAAGCAGAATTGTAGATATAATACTCAGATAGGAACTGAGAAGTTGGAGGACACACCTAACCTCTAAAGAGCTTTGATGTCATCAAAATGACAACATTATAACAAAATGCCATGCTTCCCTACAAGTATACTCAGATTCTCATTTTGAAAATAGTGTCTTGGGACACTAGAAAAGATCATCTGCTTTTATAGGAACAGAGCTGCGGCAAGATTGAACAAGTGCTGCACCACAAGTCTATGCATTTATATCAAGTCACTAACCTTGGCCATGAATTTATAGAAACAAGCCCAAGCGGCTCTGCCTCGATTTCCAGCGTTCATCTTGGCCTGGTTTTGCCTCTTTTCTTACTGCTTTTCTGCTATTTCCCTTCTCTCACAATCCTGCGTGGCCTCTGAATCTTGCCATTATATGTTTCTCTTCCATGTTCACCCTTTGCACTCAAAATATAAGTCTTGGGTTATTTGGTTCAAATATTTGGGACATTGATCAGTAAAATACTCTCATTTGCTGTCATTTTGAAAACAAAAGCTCTTAAGTCCCAAGTAAAGCCTGCAGACCCAGGTCCTCTACTTCAGCCTATTAGAAGTGAAATTTAACTAATCTACTTGATGTCAGAATACTGAGCAGTTTCCAGTGATAGTTGCTGCTATTGGGTCCCCACACTAGAGTCATAGAATCATGACCAACAACAGGTAACACATAATTGCCCCAAACTTGTCTGAAATAGGGCAAAGAGCTTTGAAGAAGGGTAAACAGGAGAATGCTTAGTTCTTCAACATAATCAAAATTTCTTCAGTCCATTGGTCACCTTCTTAGGGGCCGATATGAACAGCAATTTTACAAGCACCACCTGAATACTACTTTTTATTTTGTGTCAGACATCATGCTACTGTATCTAATTATCCATGATGTATGGTGTGGGATTTCCCTCTGTATGCTGTGATTATCATTGATTAATAAAGAAACTGTTTGGTGCCTGTGCAGGGAATAGAGGTAAGTGGGGAAAACTAAAGTGAATGCTGGGAGAAAGAAGGAGGAGTTAGAGAGAAGCCATGGAACCACTGCTGGAAACAGACATGCTGAAACTTTGCTGGTAGGCCACAACCTTGTGGTGATGCACAGATTAATGGAGATGGGTTAAATTAAGATGTAAGAGTAAGCAAATAAGAAGCTAGTGCTAATGGGCCAAGAAGTAATTTATATAATATAATTTCTGTGTGATTATTTCAGGGCTGAGAAGCTGGGAACCAACAAGCAACCTCCTTCAACAGATGCACTTCTATACCCACAGTGTCTTCTGTTTACTATCACCATTGTTTCCCAAAGAGGACAAAGGAATAAGAAAATGTGGCCCATGTCACGGGGTTAGGCTAAGAAGAATTTGAACAAAGAACTGATCGTCTCCAGATCTTAATTAATACTACCTCATAACTGCTAAAAGACCACCACTGATACCACTAGAGGAGTTTCTATGACTCTCTTTAGCCATAGTGCTGTCCTAAATGCAGGAACCACATATAATCTGCACATAGGAATCAGAAAGCTGTTATTGCAAAGTTTCTTCTGGTGCAAGATAATAGGACGGAGGTCTCAATCTAGAAAAACATGAGGTCTCAAATGCTGGTTGAAGTGCAGTTTACATAAAGGACTGTGAGAGAGAAAAGGCCATGGATGTTGTATCCAGGAGAAGCTTAACCTAAAGATTCAGAGAATACAGATCTGGAAGAGCATGGAGTATAGATACAGAACCATAAAACGAGATTTGTCATAGGGTAGATTTTTAATATGTGAAAAGCAGCATGGAATAATGGAAGAGAATTCCCTTGACATGAATGCTTTTAAATGGGAAAGGCTCAATCTCACATTATCAAGATGAACCAACAGCTTCATAATCATCCTTAAAACTCCAGTGAGTCAAGCTCTGAAAATTTTCACCAGCTCCACAATAGGAGCGTTATGGTATTTGCTCCTCAAATGTGTCTCCTATTGCTTCAAGAACTTGTTTTAATACTAAAGTGACTTGATAATAGTCATCACTGTGTTTGCACATTATGACATTGGTACAGGATGGGAAAAGTTCTTAGCTCACAGCAGGGAAGATTTAAAGGAAAGATCCAGTCCCTGAGTGCTGAAATAAAACACCACTTAAATGAAATGAACGGATTGTTTAAAAATGAAGTTATAAAGAAAGTTCATGAGTGTTTTTAATTTTTATTAAAGTTCTTAGTAACCTAGTAAATAGATAGAGAAGCAAATCAGTAACAGATACTTACTGATTTCCCATTACTTTCCAAGCAAGGCGGAGCAGATGTTTATATAAAAATCCTTTATACTAATTGTCAGTTTACATTTTTCCAACATCCTTGATCCCAATTCATTATATAAAAATTAGATTCATAAAAGTACTTATTTTGTTTTTCTCTCACCACTGAATGTAAAATGTTAGAAGACTAAACTTTAAAAAGTAGTTAAGCCTCCCATCCCTTATTACAACAGATTAACAACTTAATGAGTGAGCATTCAAACAACCACTCTACTGGCAGGCAATACTAGAATCATGATCATTGCCATCCTCATCAGAGAGGTCAAGTGGTGTTAAAGAGAAACTGTCCCAGTAAAGTGTCTCATTACCTTAACTTTTTTCAGGTTCAGTCACCATCATTTCTATCTCTCTCTGTTCTGTGTGTGTGTGTGTGTGTGTGTGGCATTTGTGTGAAAAAGAGAGACACACACACAGAGATACAGATGGCTAAATAGCACAACAATAAAAGAGATACATTTCTATGACATCAAATGTATTTTTTTGCCATAGCCGTAATTAGTAATTTAGACATGACGTTGACATGTTCCTAAAAGCCAATCAAATAATAAGAGGGCTTACATATTCTCTTCACAAGTTTTCCAATTACATATTCTTTGTCCATAAAGTCTTATGTAAAATCGGAACACCAAAGGGCAATTTCCAACCCGTTACTGAAAAGTTACATATCAAATTTACATTAGACACCAAATGTTCCACTAATAGTTTATCAAGTCCATTTTCTTTTCCATCCAAGTTGCATGGTTTGCATGGATTTCTAGAAAAAGAAGAAAAAGGCAGGCAGGAAGTTATTGTCTGTACTGCACCTTCCACAACTCCAGCCAGCATAGAATGGACAGATAGCTTCCACTTCTGGTAGAGATTTGGAATTCAATGTAGTCATTGTGACTTGAAACACAGTGCAAGACCCACCCAGTGTGGTAAAACTTGGTAAGGAGCAGGGAAGAGTCCCCACAAGCCTTTGCCTCCAGGCTACACTAAGACACTGAAGCTGGATTGACCAGAGAATAGAGGGATTGTCTCTACTGCTCCTCCTCCTAACTCAAGCTGCTGAGCACGGAGCCAGACCCTATCCACCTGCTAGGAAGCAGAGTACAAACAGTGGAACCAGAATATCTGTCAACGCAGTATTATACCAACTTTATGAGACTCGGCAATGGTAGGAACAGAAGGTTCTATCCACAGGCCACAGCTCACAGAAGAAAGCTATCAATTGCCCTCAGTACTGCCCACAGACCTCTGCACAGATTGTGATAGATTTAAGATTTGACTTCATGACTGTCAGGCATGGAGCGGGCCTGGAGAACAGTCCTTCTGCTCCAGAGATCATAGAGGAGATAGGAATGTACAGCTTTGGTGCATGCCAGCCTACCAAGAGTCTGGGTGGCCAGGGGCCTGCTGCTCACCTTCCAGCCTCATGAAACATAATGATGCAAAGGCAGGTAGTGTTAATGAGGAATTCTAGGACCTAAGTTCTGAACCCACAGTGGATGAACACAGGTTTGGGCCTACAACAAGCAGGCATTCAGCTATGGCATTCACCTATGATCTAGTTCAAATGATCTGCCTTCAACAGTGCTATTCCAATCTTGAACAGCATAGTATAGTAAAAACACCCCACTCCCCAGGTATAGGGGAGAGCAATAAGCAGAGTGTTTTTCCCTGGAACTCTCTGCGGATTGGGTGAGTACTGACATTGGGAATATCTTGATGGTCCACATCTCTAGGCCTGATGATAGTGTGTCCATGCTAGAGGAAGACAGGCTGTTGAAGTTCTGTGGAAATTCTCTCACATGTGGCTGGACGCACTGGTCTTGGACTATCAGATTCTGCAGCAACAGGCCATCCATAAATAGCTGAGCCCTAATCCTAGCATAGTGCAGTGTTAGTCTTCATGATCTGTGCACTCAGGCTGTGGTACAGATTGGTAGTACTTGTAAACTTGTCAAGCATGACAAACTTGGGGACCAGTCCAAACAGTGATTCTTTTTTTATTATGATTTATTTATTTAGTATACAGTGTTCCTCCTGCCTGTACACCTGCACGCCAGAAGAAGGCACCAGATCTCATAGATGGTTGTGAGTCACCATGTGTTTGCTAGGAATTGAACTCAGGACCTCTGGAAGAACAGCCAGTGTGCTCTTAACCTCTGAGCCATCTCTCCAGCCCAAACAGTGATTCTGTGCAGAACCTGGTTGGATCTCTTGGTGGATGAACAGAGACATTTTCACCTGCATTGGCCACAAGGAGAGTCTTGTAGGCACTAATTACTTGTTCTAGGTACCTCCTTAATTCATTCTGCGCAACATAGATCTTGAACAAATCTGAGTGTGTGTCGCCCTCTATTGGTGTAACGGGGAAAACGTTTGCAGCATCTATTCCTGGCAATCATGGACTCTGGCGCCACCTAGTGTTAGTAAAGTGGAAGTGACAACCCGTTAGGAAATATACATGGCTTCTATACACACACACACACACACACACACACACACACACACACACACAACCAGGTTTGAAAAACTAGATAAAAGTTCTTCGATGCACAGCTAACATCAACAACCACAAACACCAAGAACTTTCAGAAAAATGTGACCTCCTTAGACAAAATAATGAGCCAGAAACTAATCAGATAGTAATAAATACAAAAAAAAGCTGAGTTACAGAATCGAAAATAGCTACGTTAGTGACAGTTGTGTAGCTTTGTCTACTTGTGGCACACCTAGAAGTTGGAGTAAAAGCTTTTCCTAATGCTTTGACTGGCTTTTGGGATTCTATTCCTCATACTGGGTTGCCTTGCCCAGTCTTAATATAGGGAAGGAGCTAAGTCCTACTGCAACTTAATATGCCATGCTTTGATGACACCCATGGAGGCCTGCCCCCTTTCTGAACAGAAACAGAGGAGGAGTGGATTGGGGGTGAGGTGAGGTGGCGAGGAAGAATGAGAGAAGAGGAGGAAGGGGAAACTTTGGTTCAGATATAAAATAAATGAATAAATTTAATTACTAAAAACGAAAAGCCAACACACTTGAAGAAAATGAAAGGAAATAATTCAATATACCAACAGAAAATCTTCACAAAAAGATAGACCCAATCCTTAAAGAGAAGCACAAGTTCTTGAGTCGAGACGTACACTCAGTAAAAAAGTGAGTGAAGGTGTCAATCACAATAGTTAGTGACTCAAAGAACAGCATTCGAAACTTCATATTCAATGCATGGAAAACAATAAATAATAATAAATGAAGAAAACCTACAGGGACTTTAGGACAGTATTAAATGAGTATATATTCAGCTTACTGGGTCTGGAGAACACTAAAGATGAAAATACCAAATTTCTACAGCATTCATTCAAGAAATAGTAACAGGAAAGTGTCAACACCTAGAAAGAGATAAAAATATCTAAGGTAAATGAATCCAGTTCAATCTATTCCCAAGGTATCTTATTATCAAAAGATTAGAAACAACATATATGTGCAACCCAGTGTGTCTAAGAGTCAACATCTCAGTACAACTGCACAGGACAAGAAAGAATAGCAAGAGATTTTTCACAGAGTCAAAAATGAAAAAAAAAGTCAACAGAGAATACCACACCCAGAAAAACTATACTTTAGAAATTAAGGAAGGATAAAGACATTCCCAGACAAACAAAAGTTGAGGTCATAGATCCACCAAACTCATCTTACAAGAAACACAGAGAGAAGTGTTTCAATCTGTAAGGAAGGGATGTTAGTAAGATTCACCAGGCAGCCTAAAATCACTGGCATGAGTAATCATATAAATTCAGTGCCCCAATTATTGTACACTTGGTATGTAAACCACCCGTGTTTTCAGTATGGAGAATAAGCTTTTAAAAAATAGAACTAAGTTGACAGGTAAGTGATCCACTACACAGAAAACTGAAATTATGGGCTGGGGAAATGGTCCAGTGAGTACATTTCTTGATGCGAAATCATAACAATGGCCTGAGTTCAGATCTCTGGTACCCATGAAAAAAATGCTGGGTTTGACAGTGTGTACATGTATTTCCAGTGTTGGAAAAGCAGAGAGAGGAAGAACCTGAGTAAATGCCAGCCAGCCAGCCCAACTATGAGTTTAAGGTTCAGTGAGAGACCCTCATCTCAAACTTTAAAAAAAAAGGTGTTAAGAAAGCATGCAAATACAGCTATGAAATGCTTAAACCTGTAGTAGTAACTTACTCTCTTAAATGTTTATGTATGAATAGACATTTATAGTATGTAATAACTTTATATGTGTTTGGAGCACATTCACACATTTAGCTAAAATGGTATTATCTATATGTGAATAAAATGGTAATTCTGTATGTGCTAAATAAATAAGGTGGAAAGCAACAGATGGAAACAAGCAACTTTGTTTGTTTTAAACTTTGGCCTACATAAACACACACACGCACACACACAAATACATGCATCTTACAATCACATTGAGGTGTCATTATTTCAGAATTACATTCAAAAGACATTTTATAGGCATCTTAATACCCACAAATCACAAATATATAGGCAATAACGATATATAATAATAATATATAATAATTTGGCTAGAGTAAACAATTCTGAATATTTAGTCACTAAATACTGGAACACTCAAGTGTACAAAACAAATATTAGTAGAACTAAAAGGAGAAAGAGGCTCCAATATACTATCAGCAAGTATTTTGAAATCCTCCTTTTCAGTAACTGATGGATGATACACACCAAAGACATATAAAAAAGTGTCCTGGTTAAATTTCACTCTATAGTGTATTTACAATATACTATATTGTTCCTCGGCATTAATTGTGGCCTGGGACTGTAAACACAAGCCACACTACTAGTTCTTGCTCATGAAAACTCCAATGCATGAGTTCTATCTCTTTTTTTATATTCCAATTTAATGACGACTTTGGGATAGACATACTAAAATTGACAGACACAAATGATGCAAGTAACATTAGTCACTGGAGTAGAGCCTCTAGCCAATCAGAAAGATACAATTTAGACTGACATTCATGAAAGATAAACAGTTCTATCAAACTGTTGTGATCTAGGAGTTTGCTGTTACTGCTCCATTGCACTAACATCCAGGAAGATATCCTAATAATGAAATACAAGGCAAATGCGTCCTTGATGCCACAGGGAAGAAACCAGAGCTGGACAAGTCCTACAGTAGAAGATAATGACCAACTCAGTAGGACAGCTCAGTTCTGGAACACAAGATGGGAAAGGTGCACCAACACAAACCTCTACTGTGTTATTTCGCCTAGGGATGGTCCTTGTTACAGTAATAAGCCTGAAGCCACAAGATGGATCACCCCAATATGGCACTATTTATACCTCTAATCCCTACTCATGTTGCTGCTCAAAAAGAGTAGATTTATAATTTTAATTATCTAAAACTTGTAGAGATTTAAATATCTTTTGTAAGTGTTCGATAAGTATTATACAAGCAATCCCTTTTTCTTTAAGCTGGGCAATAATTTACAGATTTCTGTGACTTGCACAACTCGTGCAGTCAATGCCCAGGGGAAAACTTTAGAGAGAAGCAGGGAGCACTTTAATCAGCCCACAATTAATTCTATTTAGGCTGCCTCCATGAAATTCGGCCACCTTAAAGAACAGTAAATCATTCAATTACCAATATTGACATATTATTTGGCCCTGAGCTCAAAAGCATTGTGTTTGTATTTTCAGCATTGGACTTAGGAGACGATCCAGTCTAGAATGAGCAACATTTGGAAGGAATTTTAGTAATTCAACAGCTCTCACTGACTACATAGGATAAGAACTTGTCCTATGAGCCCTTACTGTTGGATTCATATATCTGTCAGGTCATCAAAATAATAATAATATAAAATAATTTACCTCAGTAAATTTAAAGACATATTTCCAGAATTAAATAGGGTTTTTTTAGTGTTTAATTGGTAAACAATCTCTATAACACCTCTATAAAGAATGCACACACTCAAATGGAAATAAGAGTGAACTGGACTAGTCAGAATCAGATAACCATACCCAGTTTAGAGTAGACCCAATGCATAAGTTCATAAATACAGGCAGAATAAAATTATGGATAAAATGTTTACTAACAGGTATAAAAACATAACTTCAGATCCTTGGAATCTTCATAAAGTCAGGACATGATAGCACATATCTGTAATTCTAGTGCTCCTAAGTAGAAATGGGAGGTAAAAACATGAGAACCCCTGGAGGTGTGTAGGTCAGTTAGGCTGGCATATACAATGGGAAAGAAGAAGAGACCCTGTCTAAAACAAGGTAGACGGTATTGATGAACACCAAAGGTTATCCTCTGACATTCACATGCATACTGTGGAACAGATGTACCTCCCACACACATGCTCACACATCACACGCGTATACACACAAAGATTTAAAAACATCAATCTGATATTTGGATAATGCAATGAAAATCTTAGTTGCTCATCACTACTTTAAAGATGAAGTACAAAAATCCTTACCACGGCCTACAAACCTCAAATCATGCCCCACTACCATTGACTTCACCAATCTGACCTATTTGTTTCCCTCCAATTGGCCATCTTTAAACTCCTCATTAGCTTGCCCTTTTCTTCTCTGGTTCCTTAAACAGAACTTCTGCCTGATGTCCTTTATTGTTACACTATTTCATGCAAATATCTTCTACTTGTTCTCCAGGTTTCTGTTCAAGATGTCCCTTCCAAGGGCAGACTTTCTGAGTGCCCTGTGAGCAGCTCAAGCCATCTATTACCTTGCTCTTTTACTTTTAGATTTGTTCACTTCTAAAATATGATTTCAAAACACTTTTAGGGAGGGAAGTACCAAAGGGGTAGGATACAGAGAGTGGGGTGGGGGTGGTAAGGAGGATGGTGGTCCTGAGTTGGCATCCAGAACACATCTTGGGCTTGAATTCAACCCAAAGCCTACTGGAGACGTCCTGGGGAAGAAATGAAGGGACAGAGGCTGAAAAGTGACTTTATAACGTGGCTGATTGTCTCCCATGCGTCGCTGCTCACCGATAGCTGTGGACTGTGAGAGGTAAGATCCTGATGATCCCTTCCTGACGCTGTCATTCTTAAGAAGCCTGAAGACAGACCACTGGGCCCATTTGATCTGAGTTTTTCTTTACTGGTTACTAAGTAATGTTTAGATGAAATCAGGGTCTTGCACCAACTCTGTATTTAACCTATAGTCCCATAGTCCTGAGTGCTCAACTCAAAAGGGGGCATTGATCATTCTGATCCTACAGTGGATGGGTATTCAGTGATCATCTGTGTTGTCTGCTTCTCAAGTTTTCTTAATGCTCCTTTAGGTAGGGTTACAACTTATGTCAAGTTTAACTGCTTGGCGATAAATTTTACAGATAACCATTAGAAAATCTGGAAGGCCTGAGCCTTGTGGCATGCATCCAGCTTCTCAGCGGGCTCAAGCAGAAGGATCACAAGTTTGTTTGAGACCAAATGGACACTTCTAATTCTCTAGGCATCCTAATTACATATGTCATCTATCTAGATATTTTACTGTGTTGTGGGGGAGCAGTGAACCGCAACATGATTCTTTCTTTTCAATTTTAGACACACAGCTCCTGCAGAATTTTTACCACATATGTGTATAGTCAATCTACATTCAATAACAGAGCCTTTCTTTATGCTGTTTTAAAACAAGATTAAAGGATACTCCTGTTTGAAAACATTTCAAAAAGCCAGCTGGGAAGCAAAGAAATAGCTCACTGGGTAAATGTACTTGCCACTCAAGTCTGATGACCTGAGTCAGAACCATGTGACCATGGTAGAAGGAGAAAATTCCACAAAGTTACCTTCTGGCATCTACACATGTGCCTGTGCTGTTGATTTTTCTTTTACTCTAGCCCCATGTTGGAACGTCAAAATATAGTTGCTTGCGTGTTTACTCTTTGGACTCTTGGCTCTTACGGGGGCCCACCACCCAGCCCCCAGCTTATTCTTGTGAATGCCCGGCCTGAGCTTGACTTGTTTCTAGGCAGCATTGTTTAAGTTGTCCCATCTACCTTTTCCCTGCAGGCTTTTATCTTTTTTACTTCTGTATATCTTACTTTCATTCTTTTTTTTTTTTTTTTTTTGGTGTTTTCGAGACAGGGTTTCTCTGTAGCTTTGGAGCCTGTCCTAGAACTAGCTCTTGTAGACGAAGCTGGCTTCGAACTCACAAAGATCCACCTGCCTCTGCCTTCCAAGTGCTGGGATTAAAGGCGTGCACCACCACCTCCCGGCTTACTTTCATTTTTGTTCTGTGCCTGCCTGTGTGTCTGGGTGACTGGCCCCTGATATCCTCCTCTCATTGTTCTCTCTTGCTCCTTCTCTTCCAGATTTCTCCTTCTATTATTCTCTCTGCCTGCCGGCCCCGCCTTTCTTTTCTCTGCTTTGCTATTGGTCATTTGGCTCTTTACAAGACCATCAGGTGTTTTAGACAGCAAAGAATCACAGCCTCACAAAAGTAAACAGATGCAGCAGAAAGAAAAGCAACACACCTTAAAATGATATTCTACAACATGGCTGTGCTGTGGCATGTGCACTCTCATACACATCATACACACAAATAATAAAAAATATGCTTTTTGAAAAAGTCAGTTAGGTGCAGTGGCACACACCTGTAATCCCAACACTCAGGAAGCAGAAGCACAAATATTCCCCTGACTCCTTGGCCAGGCTAGGCTACAGAGCAAATGCCAGGCCAACCAGAATTACATAGCAGTATCTTGTCTGAAAAAGGGCGAACAATATAAAAGTTTATTATATTTAATACAATTGTTCAAAACTGTTGAATAAAATTTTAGTATCAGTTCATATTGAGCAAATACTAATGTACTATGATAACTAATATATATCCAAAGCACTACTAAGATCATCCGCATCTTACAGAACAGGATATTGGATGCTCAGATATCATCGAATTTTCTTGAGGGCACATGGCTGGCAAGCATAGAGACCAGAACAAGGAAAGGACATAATGGCTCACCTGGCCTAACTGTTAGTCTATACTGTTGACTAAATAGAAGCTTTTCAACATGAGGTATAAATTAAGTGACCAAGAATCAAGTATATCTTATGAACAGAATTAATATTTACAAATAAACAGTGTTCTTGGTTTGACAGGGCTCTGATGTAATCTTTTTCAAAATGGCTATGCTGGGAGCTGGAGAGACAGAGAGAAGTTAAGAGGGCAGTTGCTCTTCCATGGGGCCCAGGTTAGGTCTCAGCAATCTTATGGCTGCTCACAACAATCTGAAACTGCTTTTCCAAGGAATCTAATGCTCTCTTTGGACCTTCGCAGGCACCAAATATAAACATAGTATCCAGACATACTTGTAGGCAAAACACCTATATTCATGATGGTGGTTTGAATTAGAATGGTTGACAAAGGCTTATATATTTGAATGCTTGGTCCCCAGTTAGTGGGATTGTTGGAGAAGTAGTAGAATGTGTGACCTAGTTGGAGGAGTTATGTTAAAGTCACTGGGGATGGGCTTTGGGATTTCGAAACCTTTCTAGTTAGCTTTCTGCCTCCTGCTTGTGTTTCCAAGATGTGAGCTCTCAGCTACTACACAAGTGTCATGCCTGCCTGCCTTCGTCATTACCCCTACCTTTACGGCCATGGACTACTAGCCCTCTGAAACCATGAGTTCCAAATTAAATGCTTTGTTGTTGTTTTGTTTGTTTGTTTACAAATTGTCTTGGTCATAGTGTTTTATCACAAGAATAGAAAAGTGACTAACTCATTCAAAAAGTAAAAAATAAAGGGAAAAACTTAAATGATTGTTCTAAAATGTCTGGCTTCTGAATTCAAAACAAAACCCTTAAAAAGAAAGTTTGTGGGGGAGAGATGAAGAAATAATAACGGTTAGGTCTACTGTTACGTGGCTCCCTCTCCTCTAGCTCTCCTTCTTTTCCCTCTATACCCCTCCTAACTCCTTTCCAATCACCCTGGAATGGAGTTGTGACAGACTTTCCAAAAATACAATTTCATTCCCCAGAACTGAGCCAGGAAATATTCAGCTTCTCAGAGCAATCACACTGAGGACAGCAGCTGACTGGGCCCCTCAAGGCACTGCTTTGTGTGAAAAGACCCAGCAGGCTTGATTCTGCTGCTAACCATTCACAGAGCTGTTACTACAGCTCTGACATCTCCAAGCTGGTCCAGGGGAGCTGTGAAACTCCCAGGCCTTTTAGAAGAGACTTTTTTTTGAAAACTGTCTTCATCTAAATCTGCCCTAACTGGAGTTCCCTAGAGAGCAGGAACTGGTAGCTGAGAAGACACTTTCTCAGCAAAATGACACTTTCCCATCTGAACTAGAATGTTTCTTGAAAATAATGCACTGCAGTAGATGTCTTAAGAAGCTGATTGAAGGGCACCTTTTTGAATCAGTTAGACCCTCTTTCTCCTCCCAAACCAGGATGCTGTTCTCTCCCTAGGTTTTAAACTGGCAAAGAAAAGAAACACAAATTTGGACACAATGAGGAAATATTTTATTTAAAAGGATTATTATAGGAGGAAAACTATTTTAAAATAGTAATTGTTTTAGTCTTGTTGAATTCATACACACACACACACACACACACACACCTCCCATTCTAATCAATATATGAAAACACTCAGAGAAGTAGGGAAACAATGAGGGAAATCCATAATATTATAAGTAACTCATGGAATGTGGCCACTTTTCCCCTGAAGCATTCTTAAGTAGTGGCTGATTATTTTCTTATATCTCAACAATCTCGGTGACAGGAAGTTTGCTATTTGGTACCTCTTATCCCCATTGCTATTTCTTATCATTTACTCTTATAAACATCCATTTTTCCTTATGTCATCTGACTACTTCAGCCTCTCTCCTGCTTTCTATATATTCTTTAATTTATCAGACTTTGGACTTTTCCACCCTTACTGCCTTAGTTAGGGTTTTATAGATGTGAAAAGACACCATGACCACAGCAACTCTTATAAAGGAAAACATTTAATTGAGGCTGGCTCACAGCTTAAGAGATTTAGTTCATTATCATCGTGGTGGGAAGCATGGCAGCATGCAGGCAGACATGGTACTGGAGGAGGAACTGGGAGTTCTACACCTTGATCTTCAGACAACAGAAAGTAACACTTCCTCCAACAAGGCCACACCTCCTAAAAGTGTCACTTCCTTTGGGAGCCATTTTCTTTCCAACTACCACACTTACTCAAGCTCAGTCATTCTTGGTGACATCAATATAAATACATATATTTTTTTTCTAAATTCATAGCCTCTTAGTTCACTGACCTATTTATCTTCCTTGATCTCCCCTACTCCTGATCTTTAGCATCTGTCCATAAGATTCCTGAATCTACTCCACCTTCTCTATCACCCACTCTAGCAAAATGTTCTCTGTCCACAACTGCTTCTATTTCTTCTTTGAATTTTCAAGTATATCCATTACAACCAAAATATTTCCTTCATTAAAATCCCCAGTCCACTGACATCTGCACTTCCTCTTAACCTATAAGCAATGTTTTCTTTATCTTGTTTTACATTCATCCATCATTTCAATAATTCTTGTCAACCCCTTAAACACTCTTTGTCCCTGTGTCATTTGGTTCAATCCAACTAAAGAAAATCTGTATGAATGCTACTGTCTACTTTTATCATTCCTGCATCACAGTGGTCAATGCCTGGGAGAAACTTATACAGAAAAATATATTAGAACCATATCTTTTATGACTCCCATTTTCATGCATGTTCTTAACAATACCTTCAATTCTGATGAATGTCTTTAAGTAATTCAATTTATCATTCTCTATTGACTATTTCAACATTTTCCCATTATTTTCAAACCCCTTAACTCCTCCAACTCTCTACACTGATAACAGAACATTTTAATTATTAAGCTTGTATGTTCAGTTATTCATGATTAGAAACTCAAAATCCAGTGAGACAGAATGTCACACCCCAATAATCTCAGCATTTAGAGAATGGAGGTAGAAGAACCTGAGTTCAAAGCTAGCCTGGACTCCACAGGATATTAACTTTTAAAAAGCCATATATACTTTTGTGTGTCCTCTTAGTTAAGAGCATGTTCTACCATTTACTACCTGTGGGAACGATGTCAAACCATAGAACTTTTTGCTTGTAGTTTTGTGGGGGTGGGGGAGAAAAGAAGTACCTAAATAAACAGGGGCATAAAGTGCAACGTGTTACCATAGATAAAGAGCTTACAATAATGTCTGCTAAACAAAAGCCTATTCAATTGTTTGCTGTTTGAGGTGCTATTATCCCCCTTGTGTACTGTTATAATGAAAGAGCTGTCATTCTTTTAAGTGAAAGAAAACTCATCACACATTTGTTGGTAGCCCAACTTTTTAATTATTTATTTATTGATTGATTGATAAAAGAAAAATTTACATTTACTCCCCTTGTTCCCGGCCCTCCCGCTCCCCAACTACCATACCACCCTCCCACTGCTTCCTTAAGATGAGGCAGGATACCCTGCCCTATGGGAAGCCCAAGGCCCTCCCCGCTCCATCTCGGTCTAGGAAGATGTGCATCCA
>JAQHUG010000260.1:774634-816142 GCA_028555095.1 Dicrostonyx torquatus | reverse complement strand
AAAACATATATAGATTTTCCTGGAAGTAGGAAGCAAACAAGATCGTCAGACAAAAGTTGGAAGCACGGGTGTGGGGATAGGGGTGGAGGTAGGGATTGGGGGAGGGGTGGAGGTAGCGATTGGGGGAGGGGGTAGGCGAAAGGGAGGGGGGTCGAAGGGAGAATGGCTATCTGTCTTTATGATAACAGACCACAGAAAGGCTTGAGAAAGCTCTTCAAGTAGGTTCTAAGCCATTTGAAAGAGAAAGAAAGAGGGAATTCACCCATAGGAAGTACTATATAAATCTGAGCTATGATTACTCATCTCATGAAAATATAGGCAATAATATGACCATATGTGCAACTGAGACAGACGCCTATCCCTCAAAGTGGCAAGACAGCTCTGAGCGCCCATGCATAGCATTCCAACATATTTTGGCAAGCTTAGGTTTCTGAGGTGTGGAAACACAATCGTCTAGTTCAGCTCTCCTCAGTTTTCATGTGTGAATTCAAACACACAGAGAAATAAATATGCAGCATCAAGTTGTAAGCAAATCCTTTAACTTTTGGTAAAGAAGATTAAGCAAAGAAAATGGCGTGAGCAGATGTCACAAGCACATTCTCATGAAATAGACACAACTGTGAGCTGTATTAGTTTTTCTTCCATCATATATGCAATAAGTTGAAAAGAAATAGATAATGTGTAAAAATCTAATAAATGAAGAACTGGACTACCTAATCAGTATATATAGAGAAAACAGAAAGGTCTGTTACTCATTAATTTCCCCAGTACTAGAAATTTCTCCAACTAGAACATTTTTCCTTGAATTTTGGGTTCATATTTTCTGGGAGAAGTATTTTGAAATGTAATTATGAGTTGGGAGACTATGTATTAGCCAATTTTCATTCAATAATAAATTATTAGTAATAAACTCATAACCAGATGGCCAAGATCTGGAAAGCATTATCTAAAGGCACAGGTCTTCCCTGGATTACAGAAAAAGAGGGATCCCCTGTGCTTTGGAGGTCAGAGTCAGAAAACCAGGACAGAGAATTTCTGCAAATCAACAATTGTATCATTAAAATTAAATAACCAACATACATACAGATATCATTTTTAAATGGGCAGAAGATTTTAATCAACAGTTTTATAAGGAGGATTAATAGTCAGTATGCACAAGAATAGATGATGAATGTCACTAGATAATTAGGGATAAGAAATCAAAATCACAATAAGATGTCACCAAAACTCATTAGAGAAAATAATACTAAAACAAACTGCTTGTTTTATATAGAATATTTGTTTGTATATAGAGTTATCAGGTGATCCAGTAATTCTACTTTTAAGTTTGTAAACTAAATCATTGAAAATAGATACTCGCCGGGCGGTAGTGGCACACGCCTTTAATCCCAGCACTCGAGAGGCAGAGGCAGGTGGATCTCTGTGAGTTCGAGACCAGCCTGGTCTACAAGAGCTAGTTCCAGGACAGGCTCCAAAGCCATAGAGAAACCCTGTCTCGAAAAATCAAAAAAAAAGAAAAGAAAAGAAAATAGATACTCAAATACCTGCACATCCATGTTCATAGAAGCATTATTCACAATAGTTAAGTGCTAAACTAACCCATGTCCTTCAATAGATGAATGGATCAACAAAATATGGTATACCTATATACAAAATGGAATCGTATTCAGTTTTATAAGGAGGAACATTTGGACAATGTAGTAACATGGATGACTCTTGTAGAATTGTGCTGAACATAATAAGCCATTTTTAAAAGGAATATATTGTCCAATAACATTTATATACAATATTTAAAGTCTTATAGAGATCTAAAGAGAATTATCATAAGAGGAAACTTAAATGGCTGAGAAACACATAAGGCAATATTCAACATCCTTAGCCATCAGGGAAATGTGAATCAAAACTACTTTGAGATTTAATCTTACATCAATAAAACAAATAGGAGCTCATGCTGGAGGGATGCAGAGTAAGAGGAACACTGATCTATTGCTGGTGGGAATGCAAACCGGTACAGCCACCAGATGTACAGTGATGGAAATCAGTGTGACAGTTCCTCAGGAAGATGGTAATTGATCTACCTCATATATCATCATACTTGATTTACCAGATATATCACTCATGAAGGTCTGAATAGGTATGGCCCCCATAGACTCATGTGTTTGAATATTTGTCCCATAGGGAGATGTTGCCCTTGTTGAAGTAGATGTTGCCTTGTTGGAGGAAGTGTGTCACTGTGAGGGTGGGTTTGGAGGTCACATTTGCTCAAGCTATGCTCAGTGTCTTACACAGTCCCCTTTTCTTGCCTGCAGATCAAGATAAGAACTCTCAGCTCCTTCTCCAGCACCATATCTCTCTGCATGTTGCCATGTTTCTTGCCATAATGAACTAAACCTCTGAAACTGTAATCCAGCCCCAAATAGAAGTTTTGCTTTATAAAAGTTGTTGCACTTCATAGCAAAAGCAATGATAACTAAGGCACACTCTTGGACATATACCCTAAGGACACTCTATCCTACCACAAGGAAACTTGCTCAACCATGTTCATTGTGGCTTTCTTCATAATAGCCGGAAACTGAAAACAATCTAGATGTCCCTCAAGAGGGAAGAATGTTCATTTACACAATGGAGTATTACTTGGCTATTTAAAAAATGACATGAAATTTACAGGTCAATGGATGGAGCTAGAAAAAAATCATCCTCAGTGTGGTAGCACAGACCTAGAAAGACAAATAAGGTATATATTTATTTATATATCTATATTAGCTGTTTGGTCTTCAATAAGCAAGCTACAATCCATATAAATAAAAAGATATAGAGTAAAGGACTAAAGAGGAAGTATAGATTTCCCTAGAAATGGGAACTAAAATAAATCCTTACGGATGAACTTAGGGAGTATTGGAATGGGAGACTCAGATAGGGTCTGGAGGAAATAGAGGAGAGAGGGAATATACAGGGGCCAACTAAAACCAAGGACTAATTTGAGGGGTAGTATGGAAACCTAATACAGTAGAAGTTTCCTATAGTAAATACACATATGAAGGTGATCTAAATGAAATCTCCAAAAAACAGGAAGACATAACCCCAACTGGGCATCTCTTATTACCAAAGGAAGCCTCCAGTACCAGAAATGGGTGACACCTAATGGAGTTTTTGACTGAATGGGGCCCCATAGGAATCCCCAAAGCACCCAGGCTATTGCCAAGGCTATTAGTTGCCCTTTATAAATGAACAGTAAGGCCCTATTGTTGAAGATAACACCCATACAACTCACTGAACGCAGAGAAGTTGAACTGGTGCCTACCTAGAGCCTTCATCCCTACTGATCAGTGTTCGTGGAAGGTACTTACCAGAAGAGAAAGGTAAACACCAACCTAGCTACAAGTCCTTCATTCTATAATGATGACCTGCCTGCAAGATTAGCAAATGAAATAGTGGCACAAAACTTGTAGGAGTAACTAACCAATATCTGATTGAATATAAGGACCACTCCATGAGATGGAACTTAGCCCCAACACTGCTTAGATAGCCAAGAATATTAAACCAGATAGATCAGAGACCTAAGGGAAAGCCAAACACTACTGTTCTGCTAACAAAACACAGCAACTAAATGACTATTAACAGCATTCTTCTATACTCATAGATCAGAGTCTTGGTCAACGGTCATCAGAAAAGCTTCCTCCAGCAGCAGATGGGAACAAATACCTATGGCCAAAGAGTGTACAGAGAGTGGGAAACTTTGGGACACTCAATCATAAATAGGATATCTCCATCAAATCCCCCCTCAGGGCTCAAGGAACCCTGTAGAAAAGGGAGTGGAAAGCATGTAAGAATCAGAAGGGGTGATGGACATCAAGGAAACAAGACCTTCTAAACACAGCAGGGCCAATGCACATATGAACTACAGAGACTGTGAAAGCATGCCCAGGGTCTTGCCAGGTCTGTGCTAGATGGGGTCCCAGTAATGAGAGAAGAAATGGACACAAGCTCCCATCCCTAACCCAGAAGCTATCTCCAACTGATAACAACTTGCAAATAAAAATTAGTTTTCTTCAACAGATTCTCACTGGGGATACAAACCTTAAGGGTTGGTACCATGCCCAACAGTAGATGGCCAACACAAAATGAACTCAGTGGCATATTTGGAGGCTCCTTGTTCCATAATATTTAGTCAGGGCATTTTTTTAACCATACAGGTCCTTTGTGTATATAATATGGCTTCTTGCTTTGTGTTTTTTATAGGATTAATGTGTGTACAAACATGAGTTGTTGTGAGCATAACATGAAGGTCCTTGAGCCCACAGATCTCCAGAGAACCCAGGAATGTTAACCACACAGAGTTGCATTTCCAGTGGGAAAGATGAAAAAAACCTGTTCTTCCAGCCAGAAAGATGACAATTGGAAATGATTAACAGATGTCTGGTGATCTGTGTTATCTGTTGAGCCAGGCCGTATCAAGCTCCTACAATCAAGACTGGAGCCAGCTAGTAATCTAAACGATCCTTAGAGCCAGAAGCTCCCCCAGGCTCACACAAGCAAGACCACAGGTGGCTGATGGCCCAAATGACCTAGATGCGATCTGTATAACTGGGATTAGACCAGATGCTTAGGCCCTTAAGCTAGTACAGGTAGCAATATTTCCAAAACCCATCTTCTTGAAAGAAATGACATGTTGTACCCTGAGTTGAGTTTCAATGTTATTATGCCTCTTTGTACACTGGGGATTGTACTACACCAGGAAACCTTTTTTCCCCCCAAATTATACTTGGCTTAAATACATTGTAAATAAACCACCTGGTGTTAGACTCCCCTAAGTCTGATCCAGGTTGACAATCAATCTGCATCAAGTTTTCAATCTTACCTCTTCGGGCATCTCACTTCCCTGTATGGCATCGACAAGGAACCCTCAGTGTGTCTCTCTTTGTCTGTATGCTTTTCGTTCTTTTTTTGGCTCCTTTTCTTCTGTTTTTGTTTTGTCCTATTCTCATTTGTTTATATTTGTTCTATCATTTTATATTTTTTACAATTATTATTTCAATGCCTGTTTGTTTTCTAACAAGGGTGTGGATTCAGAAAGGAGTGGAGGTGAGGAAGACCTCAGAGGAGTTGGGGGAAAGGAAACTTTAATCAGAATATATTGCATGAAAAATCCCTATTTTTCAATAAAAGAAAAATAGAAAATTTTTCCTCTCCCAGAAGGTATCGCTTAGAAGTAGCTTCTAGGTTAGGGGTAAACTTTGTCCACCTTGTACCGGATTATGAAAGCAGTCACAGTTTCTGTGAGTTCATACATGTATTAGGTCTTTGGGGCCTGGAAAACACTGTTGTCTTGGAGTCATCTGTCAGCACTGGCTCTTATAATCTTTCCACCTTATCTCCTGCATAGACCCCATAAACCTGGAGAAGAGGGAGAAAGAATATGAGATTTGGTGAGTAAGCAGCAGATGTTGGAAGGAGGAAACATGTGAGGAGTTGGGGGAAGGAGAAGAATATGATCAAAATGTATGAGAACATTTTTGAAAACAACATATAATTTTTAAAGAAAAATATCTGGAAAAGAATTTAAAATATCATTTTTATACTTAAATTTAGTAAGATTATTGAATATTTTAGATAATATTTGCTTCTCAATAATCAAGTTACTTCAAATATAAGCCATTGCTGAATTTTTTCCTTCCTTTAGAATATATAAACGTGTACCCTATAAGTAAATATATTTTAAATTAAAACCGAATTAAAATTTTAAAAAAATATAAAATAAGATGACCTTTAAAATGTCTTAGGTTCTAGATATAATGTATCCATATTTATTTTAGTGTTTCGAAATGAATTTCAAAATCTTGGAATATACTCGTTGCTCTAGGAATGGATTTGCCCTGAGGCTGTAAAACAGGTCACACTGTCCTTTGATTTGAGCAATTCGAAAATTGAAAGCATAGAGCAGAGTTTCTCAACCATGGGACAATTGATATTTGGGATCCAATAATTGCTGCTGAAGTGCCATAGCAGTCAAGGTCCCTTGGCCATATGCATTACACGGCAGTCATAAGAAAAGTGGAATGAATCTTGTGAAAGACAGTGTTTAAAATGGAGAAATTGACAGTCCTTGGAGAAAGATCATGCTTATGCTAGATATGCATAAGGATAAAACTTTGGCTACATGAAAAAATTACTGGTGGAAGTAGGGAGATCAGTTTACTGGAAATGTTCAAGTGATTAGTACCTTGCTAACACTGATTTCTCCAGGGCAGAAGAGCTGTTTCCTATAAGACAAAAATAACTTCTTTGGGGTCACTTCTATGTCTTTGCTAGGATGTGCGTGCGTGTGTGTGTGTATGTGTGTGTGTGTGTGTGTGTCTGTGTGGTTAGAGAGAGAGAGAGTGTGTGTGTGTGTGTATGTTTGTTTATTTATACCATCTATAAAGAGGCTTATTGTGAGGAATTGGCTTGTGCTTTTATGGAGACAAGAAAATTCCCACAATGTGCCCTAAGTATATGTAAAAGACACAGAAAAACCAATGATATAATTCCATCTATGTCTTCAGAACTGAGGAACAGAGGTATCCATGGTTTACATCCTAGTCCAAGCACAATGTGTGTCCCTGGAGCAGGCAGAATATTTGCTGCTCTTCCATAGGACCCAGCTTCAATTCCCAGCATCATGGCAGCTTACACCTTCTGGAACTCCAGTTCCAGGGATTCTGATGCCTTCCTTTGGTCTCTGTGGGCTGAAAACATGTGTACAGTATACAGACAAAACACTCACACACATAAAATAAAACTGACAAAGATACCTAGAGGGTTGGTATACAATTTCAAAGACTTGTGGTACTAAAAGTCTGGACTAGTCCTGGATCAGTGAAGTGGTAAATGACTAATTTGCCCAAAAGAGTACCATTTTACCACCAAAAGACCAAAATTTGGGGAATACGCTCAGTCCTGGGCATGTTAGGATATTTGGTGGCTCTATAACTAGCAGTATCTGCATCCATGGGAAAGCTGCTAGAAATGTATAATTCCAGCTCCAGACTTAGTGAGTCAGAAACACTGAAGGAGAAGCCCAGCAATATGTGCCTTAATACTCTGATACATGCTGAAATACAATGAAAAATACTGTCTCTGATGGCTATTCTTGGTTGTCAACTTGGCTACATCTGAAATTAACTAAAGGTCAAGTGGCTAGGTACACCTCTGAGAGATTTTTTTTTCTTAATTAAATCATTTGAGGGGAAAAAAAGGGGGGAAGACTCACTTTTTAAAATTTTTTGGTTTTTTGAGCTATACATATTTTCTCTGCTCCCTTTCCTTCCTCTCCCCTCCTCTTCTACCCTCTCCCATGGTTCCCATGCTCCCGATTTACTCAAAAGATCTTATCTTTTTCTACTCCCCATGTAGATTAGATCTATGTATGTGTCTCTTAGGGTCTTCATTGATGTCTAGCTTCTCTATGATTCTGAATTGTAGGCTGGATTTTCTTTGCTTTATGTCTAAAAGCCACATCTGAGTGAGTACATATTATATTTTTCTTTCTGGGTCTGGGTTACCTCATTCAATATGATGTTTTTTTAATATCCATCCATTTGCCTGTAAATTTCAAGATGTCATTATCTTTTTTCTGCTGTGTAGTACTCCATTGTGTAAATCTACCACATTTTCCTTATCCATTCTTCGGTCAAGGGACATTTAGGTTGTTTCCAGGTTCTGGCTATGACAAGCAATGGCTGCTATGAACATAGTTGAGCAGATGTCCTTATGGTATGTTTGAGCATCCTTTGGATATATACCCAAAAGTGATATTGCTGGGTCTTGAGGAAGGTTGTTTCCTAATTTTCTGAGAAATCATCATACTGATATCCAAAGGTGCTGTACCACTTTGCACTCCCACCAGCAATGGATGAATATTCCATTTACCCCACTTTTCTCCAGCATAAGCTGTCATCAGTGATTTTGATCTTGGTGTAAAATGGAATCTCAGAGTTGTTTTGATTTGCATTTCTCTGATGACTAAGGATGTTGAGCTTTCCTTAAGTGTCTTTCAACCATTTTAGATTCCTCTGTTGAGAGTTCTCTGTTTAGGTCTCTACCCCATTTTTTAAATTGGATTATTTGTTCTTTTGATGACCAATTTCTTGAGTTCTTTGTATATATTGGAGACCAGACCTCTGGCTGATGTGGGTAGTGAAAATGTTTTCCCATTCTGTAGGCTGTCATTTTATCTTGTTGACCACGTCCTTTGCTTTACAGAAGCTTTTCAGTTTCTCCATTTATTAATTTTTCTCTCAGTGTCTGTGCTACTGGGGTTCTATTTAGGAAGTGGTCTCCTGTGCCAATGCATTCAAGTGTACTTCCCACTTTCTATTCTATGAGGTTCAGTGTGGTTGTTTTTATGTTGAGGTCTTTGATCCATTTGGAGTTGAGTTTTGTGCACGGCAATAGATATGGGTCTATTTTCAGTCTTCTACATGATGCCAGCACCATCTGTTGAATATACTTTCTTTTTTCCATTTTATATTTTTTGAATCTTTGTCAAAAATCAGGTGTTCGTGGGTATGTGGATTGATATCTGGGTGGTAAGACCTACTTTTAATTCAGATCTTTTGAGGTAGGAAGATCCACCTTTAATCTGGACCACACCTTCTGCTGGCATCCTATATAAAAGACATGGAAGAAGGAGGCTTGCTCTCTTTACGTGTTTGCTCTCCGGTAGCAAGTCCATTTCTTCACTAGCAGTGGAGCCTACTTCTTTAGTTTTCCAGTGTATACTGAAGATCAGCTAAGACACCCATTCTCATGACTGAGAAAAGTACTGATTTCTTGGACCTTGTGTTGGTAGGCAGCCACTGTTGGACTAGCCATATAACAGCCTGTAAGCCACTCTAATAAATCCCCTTTATATGTGTGTGTGTATACATATGTGTATATGTGTGTATATGTGTGTATACTGTGTAATATATTTATGTATTTATTTCTCTATTTATTCTATAAGTTCTGTTTCTCCAAATAACTGTAACTAACACACTGTCTAAAATGTATCATTGTGATGGCCTAGAAAAAAAATTTAGTTTGTCCTTCAGGATAATTTCAAGATGTCTTTTCCTCTAATCTCTAAATGGAACATGCTACCGAGAGGAAACATGCTGCTTTTGTTTCATTTTGTTTTCTCTTTCCAAGTTTTATGTTATTATTAGGCCAAAGCTTCATATGAAATGAATTAATGCATTAGTTAAATATTTATTGAATACAGACTGTGCTTTTCCTATGCTTCCTACCACATTATGTTAATGTCTTCCTATCTAAAGTTTGACAATTGTAATATCTATAAATCGGAAGTAATTCATGTTGATTAATGAATGATAAAGCATTTTGGATGGAATTTTGTATATTCCTATCAACTAAAAATAAATGCCTATGTTATCACTGTCAACACTGCATCTTTTTCTATAAGGCTGAGCTTAGAATAGAAGCCAAGTATGGTAATGCATGCTATATAGCAATTGGGAGGCCGAGGGTGGAGGTTCAGAAGTTCAAGGTCAGCTTGGGCTACAGAGACACTACCATGTCAAAGAGTGATACTACACAGCAAGACCTTCTTTCTGAGGAAAAAAGTTTATAATAGAATGTGCGGAATATGCATATGGGTGTGTGTGAAATTTTTGATAAAATTAGATCATTGTAAATTGTATGTCTAAGCTTTGACCTACATAGCTGCAAAATACATGATGAAAATTGCAAGAGGATGTATGGCATTGCACAACTTAGCAGGATAAGGGATGCTTAGAACTGGAGTCCTAACTGCAAGTAAAGGACTCAAGAACAAAAAACAGCAACAATTATCTGCTAAAGTAATAAGAAAAATAGCAGTGGAACACATAGAAAGGACTTAATGTACTGTAAGGTACCACTGTGAACCTGCTGGTAAGCAAGTCTCATTTACTGGCCTTTGCTTGAGTTAGAGTGCTGATTAGACTGAAATACAGTGTCCCCACCTCCAAACAGTTATATTGAAATCAGGGTCAAGAAGGCTAGTTGGTATTTGGGCAATACATATAATTATGCAAAATCCATTGCTCTTTATTTTTTAAGGCATATAAGTAAAGAATGATAAGGAGTGAATGGGAATAACGTGTACTAGGAAATAGCTAAGTGAAAAGTTCTGTGTGCCCATTTCAATGAGTTTGTTGTTACTAAGCCTAATCAAAGAGGAACGCAGCAAGAACACACTTTCAACTTCTTCAGAATGAAAGTGAATGCAGAATGAGACTGACTGAGAGTGCAGCATGCTTGAACCTATCCAATAATTTCAATTATCTCTATTAAATTATGTTGTAAATTTGGCTGATTAGCAATACATTAACTCATTAACTTTGAGTGTCTAATCACCTCGTGCTCTCTAAGAATGGCATCTGAGTGCCCTCATTTATGTGCATTTGATTTAGTCAAACAGGCTTTCCAGAGAGAAAAAAATAAAACTCACAATCAAACAAAAGTGCTAGGAAGACAATACCGTAATAGTTCTTAGGAACAATATCGTAATTATGCCTTCAAATTCCGACAGCATAAATCCAAACCGACTTTAGGCAGGAACTAGTAAAAGTAACAGGCAGATGGTATGTAGCAATTCAAAAAATTTTTTAAAAAAAGCAATAATATTGTGCTTTGTGCTGAACGAACGAGCTTCTCCCTTGAAAGGAATTCAGGTCTCAAGACTTAAGCCCTGTCCCTTTAGTGTGGTGTACTTTTTGCATTACTCATAAGACTAGGTGCAGATAGTCATGCTGTAGGAGGGTTTCTGAGGTCAACTGCCTCACCCCTTTCTGTACTGTGGAAAAGAAATGGGCCATCCGAGACAACTGGCACTTTCTGCTCTACTTTAGACCCTGTGGTGGGCCAGAAAAGTGAAGCTGAACCTCATCATTCCTCCATGTATTGATTCATGAAGCCAGTGCTAAGAGAATACAGACATTTATTCACTTAATGAAGAATTTTACTAGTGCTTTCGCCCCATTTTCAACCCTTATGACGTCTCATGTACACCTAAGAACAACGCCAGATATTAACTGTGAAGCTACAAGCGTTATTGATAACATATTAAGATAAAATTCATACCATATAATTCATTCACAGAAAGCATGTAATTCAATGATTTTTAATATATCCATTTATGCAACTGTCACTACAATTACTTTAGAACCTTCTCATCATCCCCAAAATAAATATTAACCTAAGATAATTCAAAATCTGACTCATACTGTATATTCATGGGCAACTCACCAAACCTTTGTTAATATGCTGAAAATACATTGTGTGAAATTCTCAAGAATTAATTAAAACAAATTTTAAAAAGAAACTCTGAGGCCCTGCATTCAATCCTTAGTACTGGGAGAAAAAGAGGGAGTGTAGTAAAAATGTCTTTCTATTTGTATGTATAAAGCATGTCACTTATAGATACCTTTTATAAATGGGATCTTATATGGTATTTTGTGTCTGGCTTCCCTCATTTACTACAATATTTCTAATGTTTATCAATATTGCAGCATCTAACAGTACTTCATTTTTATAGCCAAACAAAACTCTCTGGTGTGCTTATATGAAGATTTTTTATTTGCCAGCTGATGGGTATTTGTACCGTTTGCATCTTTGGCTATTAAACATAATACTAAGATGAGTGTGTGTACAAATTTATATGTGGACCTATATGTTCAGATTTCTTGGATATACATCTAGAAATTAAATTGTGTTAAATCAAATGGTAATTCAATGTTTAAATCTTGAAGGTCTTCCATGCTCTTTTCAAAAGTAGCTGCACCAGTTTATAAACCTGTCAATAATACATGAAGGCTTCAATTTTTCTACATCTGCACCCAAACTGTTATTATATGACTTTTAAAATTAGTGACTTTTTAAGGTATTGATGTGATAGTTCATTTTGTTTTGATTAACATTTCTTTTATGAATAATAGTTTTGAGCATCTTTTCATGTGCTTGAGCATCTTTTCATGTGCTTATTGGCCATCTGTGTATGTTCATTGGTAGATTCTTTCAGTTCCTTTGCCTACTTTTAATTGATATCTCCTTTAACTGTTGAATTTAATGTTCTTTATATATTGTGAATATTTGTCTTTTATCAGACATATAATTTGAAGTAATATTATCGTATTCTATGATTAGTCTTTTCTTTTCACTATTATTTTACACAGAGTGTCACTATGTACCACTATGTTCCACTTGTCTGGAACTTTCTATGTAAATAATGCTGACCTCAAACTCTGAGATTCACCTGCCCCAACTGCTGTCCCTGCCTCTGCTTCCTAAGTGTTTAAATAAAGTCATGTACCACTATACCCACTATTTTCTGATTATCTTAATGTTTAATGTGAACTCCAAAAGTTTGCAATGTTGAAGACTAATTTATCTACTTTGTTGCTGTTACTTATATTTTTAGTGTCATGCCAAAGAATCCATTGCCAGAGTCAGTCAGGGTTTGAAGGCTTTCTAGTTTGAATTTAAACAACTCTGTCTTTGATGCATTTTTAATCTAAGTTTGTATATTGTGTAAGATGAAGGTCCAACTTTTCCTTTTTCATATGGTTTTTCAGTTGCCTGGGCACCATTTATTGAACAAAATACATTTCATTCTCATTTAAAGGTTTTGGGATGTTTGTCAAAAAACTGACTGGTTGGACATAGTTACATGTGTCTGTAACCTCAGCACTTGGAAAGTAGAGGCAGAAGAAAGCTCAACTACATACTGAGTGAATTCAAAACCAAATAAACAAAATTGTAACTGGAAAGATGAGTCACTTGCTGCTCTTCCAGATGACCCAGGATACCCATGTGGCAGCTAACAACTGTCTGTATCTCCAGTTGCATGGTATTTGATGTCCTTTCATGGCCTTCATGGGTATAAGGGACACGTGTGGTTGATGTGGGAGTACCGTCTGTGTACTGTGATTACCACTAATGAATAAAGAAACTGCCTTGGCCTGTTGATAGGGCAGAACTTAGGTAGGCAGAGAAAACTGGACCAGATGCTGGGAGGAAGAAGGCAGAGTTAGACAGACACCGTGGAGCCGCCACAGTCAGACATGCCGAATCTTTGCTGGTAAGCCACTGCCACATGGTAATATACAGATTAATATAAATGGGTTAAATTAATATAAGAGTTAGCCAGTAAGAAGTTAGAGCTAATGGGCCAATCAGTGTTTTAATTAATATGGTTTCTGTGTGATTATTTTGGGTCTAAGCTAGCCGGGTGGCCAGGAAGAACAAGCGGCCCTCTCCTCTAACATGTGGTGTGCATATACACATTCAGGCCAACACTCACATAAAAATAAATATTAAAATACTTTCAAAATAGAAAATAAAATTAAATAAGCTGACCACAGACTCATCCACATTTCTTTCTAAATACAGTTCTATTCCACAAATATTTTGCTTGTAAAACACTGGTTTTGATATTTTAACTTTGTAGTAAGTCCTACAATTTTAAAGTATGGGTCTTCTACTTTTATCTTACTTTTCGAGATAATGTTGACTATTCAGAGCAAATCAAGCCTTGCAATTCCTTGTAAATTTTATAATCAACATTTGACATTCTAAGAACTTAGCTCAAATTCTAACAGTATAGAGTCACTTATTTAGCCATGATAAAAAGTTTACTGAACATTTACCACTTAGTGGTGATACACCACTAACTACAACACAGTATATATCCTTGGGTAATGTATTGCTCTTTAGTCACTAAGGAATATTTATTATGAGAGAACCAAGTAAGGTATGGCATGTATAATAAGAGTATAATTTATTCCAACACATAGCTTCAAATGGGTTGCTATTCAGTTCTCTCCCAAGTGTCATCGGGAGAAAAAAAAAGAATGAAGATGTATGATGTAATAGTAAATATGTTAGTAGAAGGACCACCAGTTTCAGTATAACAAAGGGTCCTGATTAGTGCTTACTTCATATAATGTATATAAAATGTATATCCACATATAAATACTTAATGCTTGGGACTACTGTACTCTATTATGTACAACAGTGCATAGCATGAAGAAAAAGCAGAAAGAAAAAGAACAGAATAAAGAAAATATATTCTGAGTTGCTATTATACACTGTGCTGTATGCAGCCATATGCCTTGGATTGGTTTCATAAAATATAAGAAGAGCTTCCTGTTCCTGGAGCACCACCTGTATTCTAGCTAGGGAGAGAAATATGGAACACCGTGGAGTGGAAAAACACACGCCCTCTGTGATAGTTAATGCTGTCGACTTTACAGGCTTTAGGTTCACTAAAGACAATGTTTAAGTGTGTCTTTGATGGCTTACTCAAATTAAGTTAATTGAGATGGAAAAAGCCACCCTATGTGGGCTAGGTGCCACCCTGAGGGATAGGATACTGAAATACATAAAAAGGAAAAAGTGTGCACTCATCCTTTGCTTCTTGACCCTCAACACAATGAGACCAGCTGCCTCAACCTCCTGCTGCTGTGAGTCCTTCCATCCCCAACACACATGATGTACTGTACCCTTGAACTGTAAGTCAAAATACAAGTTTCCTTCCTTAAGTTGATTTTGTCAAGACAACTAATACATCACTGCATTAATCAAGGTTCTAAACAGTGTTGTGACGTGGGATTCCCCCTCTGTATGCTGTGATTACCATTGATTAATAAAGAAACTGCTTCGTACCTATAGCAAGGCAGAATTTAGCTAGGCAGGGAAAACTAAACTGAATGCTGGGAGATAGAAGGCAAAGTCAGGGAGAACCCATGTAGCCCTGCTGGATGGAGACAGACACCAGAACTTTACCAGGTAAGTCACAGCCACGTGGCAATACACAGATTAATAGAAATGGGTTAAATTAAAATGTAAGAGTTAGCAAATAGGAATCTAGAGCTAATGGATCAAGCAGTGATTTAATTAATACAGTTTCAATGTTGTTATTTCGGGAGTCTGGGTGGCCAAGAAGCAAACAGTGGCCTCTTACAACATATTAAAGACACAGGAACATTTGAAGTCATATTAAATGCATTTTGCATCATGAGATAGCTACATTTGGGGAGTTTGAGGAATCTTTATGAGGTGGTTCCTTGCTGGACAGAGTGTATCACTAAAGGCAGTCTTTGAGGTTTTAAAGCTCAGCCCTCCCCTCCTGCCCTCTTTCTGTTTCCTGTTAATACAGTGTGACTGGCCAGCTCCATGTTGTCATTACTTTCTTGCTATGGTGGACTAAATTCTTCTAAAATTGTAAGCTAAAATAAAATCTTCCCCACTTAAGGTGCTTTTGTCAGGTTATGCTACCAAAGCAATAAGAAAGAAACTAAGATACAAGTTAATTATCCTTTTAAAAAGCCATGTAAAATTGTTTAGTCTAGATTTTAAGTGTGAAAGTCAATAACACCAAAGTGGAAGAAGGGCTATGGGACATTGGCTGTGGCTATGTGAATTCACATTCAACAATATGCAGGATTCTAGTTGTAGACAAATGGGGCTCCTATACAGCAGAGAGTCCGCAATAAGCATCATCCCTAAGTGGTACCATTAAATAAGAGTGATCTCATATTAAACAATCTCTTCCAAGCTAGACTATGTTAGAAACAAAGGTTCGGTATTGTACTACATCTGCTTTATTGTCAATTGCTTCAAGGCTTGGTTAGGACACTGTGAAAGTTTCAAATTGCACAACTTTCTCTTTGAAATCCACATATGAAACTTAGGCACAGAGAGAATACTAAGGAAGAGAGTCCATGTTTCCAAGCTATACCAGTATCTGGCATTGCTAGAAAATTTGAATAATAAAGTGTCCAGAAAAATCTACTTTAATTTGTTTTGGAAAGGGTTTAAGAGCACAAACTTTGGAGTCACAATTCCCAAGTTTGAATCCTAACTCATCACCGGCTGTATGACCTTGAGCACATTATTTTACTTCTTGTTGACGCTGTTACTTCTCCTATAAAATTTAGTAGGTTGGCATGAAAGGTAAATGTAACGATGAATATAAATTGCTCAACATAGCATCTGGCATGTTGCAAATAGTGTGTCAGTTTTAGCATTATCATTGGACAGATTCTGCATGTGAATCTACTGAATAAGAGATGGACTGTGTTGCATAAAGTGACAACCATTCATTGCTGTAGAATTCAGAAGATTTTCTTGCTCACTGACAGTATTTATTGATGCCTCCAAAGAAGGTGAGGTTGGGTCAGATAAGTAATTAGTACTCACTGTGGAAATATATTCCAGTCTCTAATGAATGCATGGGTTCATTATTCTTCTTAGTTCAGATAGTAAGTAAATTCAGGCAGTCCATTCTTTTTTTAATTATCTTAATTTCTCTTTATTGGAAGCAATAATCAATAAAGGCCCATCATTTATTTTTCATTTTATTGAGAATAGATTTTTTCTCATATTGTTAATTGTTCTTTATTTTCAAGAATTAATACATGTAAACAATGAAATAATACCATACATAGCTTCTTTATCCCCTCAATTCCCTATATTTTCACTTGTTTTCTATTCACTTGGCATTAAAACTTCATGAAAGAGTTGTTCATTTATGAAATTTACACTCCATGTACAAATATCAAAATCAATCATCAGGCTCCAAACCAATAGCTTGGGGCATCTCTCCTCTGCCCCAAGCATTTAACAACTCCCCAATTTCCAGCATAAATTAGGGAAGTCTAAATTTTACAAAGGCACACATATTCCAATGATCAATCTACCTATCATTTCTTTGAACATTTATACATAGAAGTCCAATGCGCTATCCATTGCACCACAGAGCCAGCAGGCAGTCCATTCTTTACTTAGATAGAATCTAAAAACTTGAACCATCTTCAAATAGCGTTGATTTGGTACTTAAGTCAGGGAGTATTTTACATTAAATTGGTAACCTGTTATTCTATCAAAGTGATATTGCCATTATTATTTTAAAAGGAATATACTTTATAGTTCAGGTAACAAAAATGGTTTATTTCATATACTCTTAGTATTCATATTCCATCAGTCATTTTTTTCTCTTCCTCAGCCAACTTTGCATGTCACAGTAACACTCAGAAATATCAAAATATAAAGCTTTTTATTAAATGAATTTCTGTCTGCCTATATGGTTTCCTTTGAAAACTTGATGTACTGGGTCCCATATAGCCTCAATGCATTCATGTTGCTGGTTTAAAAAAAGTTTTGTGATAAAGATGTTTGAAAGATTCTTAGATGTCAAGTTTCTAAACAGAAGTAATATTAGTAATAGCAAAAAGATTTTGAGAGCCTACTCTTATGTCTGGCTCAGAACTGCATGCATATTTCATTTGATTCTCACAATAACCCCATGAGATAGATATTATGATCTCCACTTGGCATTTGTGGAAACTGAAGCAGAAAGAGGTTAAGCAAATTTGTCAAGGTCACAGGGCTAGAACGTGATAGAGCTGAGATTGAAAACCCAGTATCTCCCTATGCTACACTCTATCAACAGTGTTCTCCCCTTCTATTTGGCGGGATCCTGGCTAGGTATACTCCACCTCATTACTATGAAGATGGGGGAATTGTGACTGAAACATTACCCACTAGGCACACAGGGTCAGTGTTAGCCTATATCCCTCAAGAAAAAAAAAGAACTATAGCTAGTTTTTTCCTACTGAATTTTCACTTCTTCAGACAGATATGTATCAAGAGCCTGAAATAGTCCCTCATTTCAAAAGTTCTTTCTGCTAACTTCTCACTTTTGTCCTCCATAGTTCATTTCAAGCCCCCTCCCCATGAGAGATTCTGAGCCCTAATTCAACTCTCATACCTCTAACCACTGGCTGCTGTACATGCCCTTGACACCCCCTTTTGAACTTAGTGCCCTAACATAACAGCATAGAGGAATATAGATATACTTATATAGATATAGGTATATATACACTCAGAATATACTAAATGCATATGAATATTTACATCCTAAGTTAAAAAAAGTGAAGAAGAGTTCATTGTCAATTCTAGGCAGAAAACACTGAGCACAAATAGAGGAGAGAACCACCACTAGGGTGGAGTTGTGGTTAGGTTCATGGAAGTTTGCTTTGTGCCTCATTATCTGTGTGAGTTAGGACACATGACTTGACTTCTTTCAATCACATCTGTCATATGGGAAAGAGAACAGCAAAATTTCCACAATGCCTGTGTGAGAGTTCAATGAACTAGATATAAATTACTTGGCACAGAATTTGACGTATATAAAAACACAATGAGAGACAATCTTGCCCTGAAGTCATATAATGAGGTGCCCATCGATCCTTCTCAGGAACATACTTAGCTTTGAGGAAGGCACAACATAGGGAGGAAGCAAGGAGCAATCGATGGAATACAGATGCCATCCCCTGGTCAGCACTTGACCAAGAAGAAGTATTCCAGAACTCTACAGTTTGCTCCTTACCAAGACAGTTAGAAAGGGAACCCAGGATGTGCGCTGGTTCAGTTCCTAAACTCATACTACCTCTAAAAGACAGAGAAAAAATGGCAAACCCCAGGATACCTCTCTCCAATGACAAAGCCTGTCCCCCTAAGTGATCTGCTATCCCAACACATTTGCACTCTGGCTATCACTGAATAGACATGCAAAGCTGCAAACATCCCTGAGAATCTCTGTGAGTGTTCTGATCCTTGGAAGCCTCCCCTCTCCTTTACACATAGTTCAGGCACTTCCTTGTTCTGTATTCAGTGTTTAGCTTAGAGGGAAAGGAAGGTTCCATTGACTACATCTCACTCCTAATACTCTGACCCTCACCCTTTGAAGACCATGATTAATGCTCCATTTTCAATTGTTCATTTTCACGGCAAGGTTAATTAATCTTTTGTATGGTAAATATTGGAAGCATAAAATATCCTTAATGCCAACCACTTAAAGCAAATAAGAGGAAATTTAAACTCCAAAAATCTGACAATCTCTGGTAACGCAGGACCCCATCCAAAGTCTGGGCATTGCTAATGCTGTCTGCAGGAACTTGTCCTACTTCAAGTACATTTAAAATGACAATTGCTTCACTGTGAGCAACTGCTGTACACCTTTTGCACCACACGTTCAAATAATAAGAAAACCACTCACCTGTTTCTATGCTATAAAGGCTGACTTGTCTGAACACTCTGGATGGCAGAAGCCTCAGGGATCCTGGAGAGATGCAGTTGTTTGCTGATTGGCATTTCATCTAAGTATTAAGGACATCCACTGAAGAAAAGACACTAGATTTCACTTCAACTGGCAACTAAACAAAGATCTCTCAAGGTTGAAGCTTTTTCTATAGCTGTCCCCGTCCTCTTGCCTTCTGTCCTTTAGCCTGTAACTCACCAAAGCTGGCGTTGGGGGAAAACAGGCCTAACCTTTCTGCTGCAAAGAATAACTTCCTCCAGACATGCCTCCTGTTTTCAGCTCAGAGAGAAGGAAGTTGTCTCATGGAAGAGGTAGTTGTGAGTTGAAGCTCACTTCATACAACACCATCTCCACTCCATACCAGCTCCATACATCCGTATTATCCCTTAACGGCAGGAAAAACTAAGATAAATTTGTTTCTGCTCTTCTCAGATTATTTAGGTCCTAACACAGGGCCCAATTTGTCCCTTCAGCAGCACTCTCTTGATCAGCTGTGTTGTAAATACTTCAAGCCTGGATTATCTTTTGTTACAACAGTTATCATCCCTACTGCTCAATAGCCCACATCAACCTTTTATCAGACCCTGTTATGTGATAAGAACAAATAATACAGTATTACAGGGATTAATCAAGAAAAATAAACTAATATCCTTCACTAGAATATTACTGGTTATACTGGAAACTTAATGGAGTCCATCAATATCTTTAGGGACATAATTTAAATCTTAATACATTTATCGTTAGGTCACATGCTAAGGCAAGTACCCTAGAATCATTTCTGTTGCTGTGATAAAATACACTGACAGAAGGCAACATAGGGGAGAAAGGGTTTATTTTGGTCCACAATTCCAAATTATTATTGTCCATCATTGTGTAGATGTCAAGACAGGAACTTGAAGCAGTTAATCACATCACAGTCAAGAGCAGAGAGAAATGAGTGTGTGCATGCTTAATACTCAACAATCTTTCTCTACTATTTTACAATTCAGAGCCCAAGCACAGGGAAGGATGCAACCCACTTTCAGGCTGGGTATTACCACATCAATTAAGGCAATCAAGCTAATCCCCTTTAGACATGCCCACAGGCCAAACTAATCTGCACAATCCCTCACTAAGACCCTCTTACCGGGTGATTCTTGGTTGTGTCTCATTGACAATTAAACCTAACCATCACAGGGGCCAATAAATACTCCCTATTTTAACTTAAGTATATAAAAATCAATTTTTAGGTTTTTCCTAGTGATCGACAGCCACATATACCTGGTGGCTACTGAACTGGAGAGTGCAGATTGGAAGGTTTTCATCACAGAAATACACAGTGAATGACATCGCACTAGAGCATCAGTTCTCAACCTGGGGTTCATGACCCCTCTGGTGGTTGAATAACCCTTTCGCAGGGGCTGCCTAAGACCATTGGAAAACACAGATATTTACATTATGATTCATAACATCGCAAAATTACAGTTATGAAGTAGAAAAGGAAAATAATTTTGGTCACTACAGTATTATAAACTATACTGAAGGGTCACAGCGTCAGGATGTCGAGACCCACTGCTCTAGAGCATGACTTCAACATTGGTTTATCAGGCCGTGTGATGGGGTAAGAAGAATAACCAGAGAGATGTGTAAACAGATCATTATGAATCTTTTTTGCAATATCTTCTGCTTGCACAGAATTTTCTCTCTGTTCTTACTGCCCAAAGAGACTCAAGCTTTGTCAAAAAAAAATCTTTTTATGACACCCTCTGACTCAGGTGATACATAACATTTAGAAACAGTTGGAAGAGTCTTCCACTGAGTTCCTACTTTAATTATATGAAAAATCATAAAGCCATTATGGTTCTACCCGTAGTTTACAAAACTATGAAAACTAGTCACTGGCAAAGCATAAGACTAGAAAGCTTGAGAACACTGTTGACATCAGGAGGCTACCACATCACTGCAGTCAGACTACATGGCCTCAAACAGACAACGTTTGTCTTGAAGGTCCTTTGTCTCTAGGGAAAACTTGGGTGCAACCAGTAAACCTCATGTCCTAAGGAGTAAGGTGGCTATGGACATTTAAGACAGATTTCCAGCCAGAAGGAATGAAATCATTAAGGTGTTCTAGTCAACCCTTGGCTGAAAACTAGAAATTTAAGTTCAGTGAAATACCTCATATAGAATGATCAAGGATCAGAGTGTCTCCAAATGGTTAACACCACCTCAAATTTCAAGCATTTCCATAACTGGTTTAGCAACCTCTTACCAGTCTCTACGCTAACATTTTTTTCCCATTATCTCTTATAAGAGAGCAAACCATACCAATCAAAACTGCAAAAATGTATGCTTGCTATGTTACAAACACTATTATTGGTATATAAAAATGCATAGCAATATACCCTTAGTATATATAAATTAATAAGTTCACATTAAATGTTTGGTAGAAACAATAATAGACATTCTGCTAATTATATTATCTCATTTAGTCCTCAAAGGAATATTAAGGCTATTATTATAATGCTATAGCCATTCCCAGATTTTAAATCAGGGAAACTGAGACACAAAGATGCTAAGACACTTGAAGAATATCACAGAGCTAGAGAGTGATAGAACCTAAATTAATTTAAATTAATTTCCACCATTGAATTAATAAATGAATGAATGATGGCAGATATAAACTCTGCCTGTCATATAGTTCCATTTGTTGTATCAAGTGTAAGCATTTGTTAATTGATTCAGTGCCCTGTTGAGAAAGGGCTTTCCAGTCTAAGCCTGCTGATTGGTTTCTGTCTTGACTTCTCACCTTATACAGCATCTCTTGTTCCAACTCAAGGCAGGGTAAGCAGAAGGCTAAATAAATATTGACACTGGCTATACAACCTTGAAGAGTCACACTTCCAGGGAAAGAGTGGTCACTATTTTTCACTCCCATGGGTAGAATTATTTTATTTCTATTGTTTAGAATTGCTAAGAAAGCACCACAAAAAGGTAAAACACATTACAATCATCTGAGGAGCTCTAATAAAAAAAAATCAATGAACAAACATGGCCCAACATTACCTGAGTCAAAACTAGGAAACAGAGGAGGACTTGTAGGAGTTGGTTCTCCCATTCTACCATGTGTGTCACAGAGATGGAATTTAGGTAAGTACTTTTCTCCACTGAGTCATCTCCTTACCCTTTCTCAGTACATAGTTAATCTAATAACAGCAGTGGCAAGAAGTTCAAAGGCATAAAGAAGGATGCTAGGGTATAGTTTCCCCAAAGAGTCCTTGACAAGCACTTAGGACTGGGACAAATGCTTGAGTTATCTTCCTGTACATCACAACTGACAGGGCTGCTCTGTTAAAATTAAATCCAAAGGAGCTCAACGTACTGTCATATTAGAAAGCATCCCCAAGGCTTAACATCACTAACTAATGCAGAGATGCACTGAAAGGCCTTTGTTTAGTGGTTAATGTTGCGATTACATTTCAATGAAAATTGACATCTCAAAATTTAATACTGTTCCACAAATGGGGGAGAGTTCATCACCATGCTCTGTTTCTCTTTTACATTCCACAGATGATTGCCTCAGAAGAAGACTCCAGCAGAACACCACATCTCTAGGAAAGAACGACTAACAATTAATAGAATATTGATGTCAAAGAATATTTTAATGCATAGGGTCCATGCTTGTTAAATCATGGAGGAGAGCAAAAATGAGGCACAGAGAAGTTAACTGAAAATTCTAAATTGAGTGATAGATAGGACTAAAACATAGGTCTTCTAATACTCAGGCAAGTGTTCTTCTAGGACCATAACTTGATATAGATGGATGTATGTCTAGATGTATAGATAGATAGATAGATAGATAGATAGATAGATAGATAGATAGATAATTGATTGATAGATACATACATACATAGACTGAGTTATATGAAAATATTTTCATGTGATTTTTTTGTTCACATGAACCCTGCTGTCCGCTGTTATTCCTCCTACATAACATTGATAGATGACTCAGAGATGAATTTTAATAATCAGCTTTCTCTATGGAGTATGTTGAAACCTTTAACAGTTTGCAGAGCCATAATCACAAAAGACGGTGGCTAAACCTAGAGCTAGAAATTTCTTGCCCAGAAATTCCACTCAATAATAGCAACACATTAAAATCATATGAGGAGCTCTGACAAAATATCAATGAATAAGCATGACCCAAGATTGCCTGAGTCAAAACGTGGCAACAGGTCTTATGGTCAGGATTTCTTGAGGGCTCTCAAGGTGACCTGGATTGAAACAATATACAAGAACTGCTGGTCTATGGGTAAAGTTTGGCAAACCACAGCTCTTGGGTGAAATCCAACTTGCATTTGTTTTCAAACACCCCATAATATAATAATGCTTTTAACACTTTGAAATGCTTGAAGAAAGACCAAAAGAAGAACAAATCATAACACATGAAAAATATAAAATATATAAAATTCAAATCCACATGTCCGTAAATAAAGTTTACTGAAACATAGCTATGCCTTTTCATTTATATACTGTCTCTGGCTGCATTCATACTATGATGATAGAGCTGAGTGATTGCGACATAGAACATATGGGATGCAAAGCCTAAAATGCTCACTAGATGATCCTTAACAGATAAAAATTGCTAATCTGTGGTCTAAGTTATCACTTTTCTAAGAGATTCATTTGCACAGTATCTCTACTCTTATTTGTTTACTTACTTATTTTACAGCCTGGCCACAATTTCTCCTCCCTCCTCTCCTCCAAGTCTCTCCTCTCTACCTCCCTCCTCCCCCATGTTCCCACCCCCCAATCCACTCCTCCTCTGCTTCTGTTGAGAAAAGGGCAGGCTTCCCATGGATATCAACAAAACATGGCATATCGAGTTGCAGTAAAACTAAGCACCTCTTCATGTGTTAAGGCTAGACAAGTCAATCCAGTATGAGGAGTAGGGTCCTGAAAACCAGCAACAGAGTCAGAGACAGCTCCTGATCCCACTGTTAGGAATCCCACAAGAAGACCAAGCTACACAACCATAACATATAAGCAAGGTGCCTAGGTCAATCCTGTGAAGGCTCCACTATCAGATTCAGTGTTATTCCTCTTGATTAGAAGAGGAATATCACTAACTCTGATATTCCAAACCTGGGTCACAGCCTTTGTTGGGATCACTGTGTAAATATCCATATGAACTAAGTTTTGAAAGAGTCTACATTTTTTTCCTGAAGAAAGTGTCCCTAGTAGGATCATTTCTTCACAAATATCTCCAAATAATGAACAAGTCTTATTGCATAGGTAGCCAACAGAAATGAACAATAATTGAGATAACATAAAATGATATAAAAATAATTGAGATAAGATAAAAAATCCCATCAAATAATAGTTGGGTTCCATAAGAACTCAATTCCAAAAGATATTCAGTGTTTTCATTGGAAATAGAAATATCTCAAAGCCTGGGCACCAGTTTAGCTGTTACTGAATATCCTCAACTAGGAAAAGATAATGAACAATTCCAATGCCATAGATTTTTATGGACCAACTAGAAGTATAGATGAGGAACTTCTTAGTAAATAAAACTTGGTATTTCTTATGTAAAACTTAATTTCTCTTGGTTACAGAAGAAATGTGTATTGCATTAAGAAATCAAACCATAAGGAAATCAGGAGAGAAGGAGGAAGTTTCAGAAGTAATACATTTTGACTGTGGCATTATATACATGGATCTGCTTTTTCCAAATATATATATATATATATATATCCCTTTTATATATAATTTCTCTATTAAATATACAGGCACCATTTATTCAAAGTCAACACATTTCTGGAAATTCCAAATTATGGTACTCACAAATTTTTAACATGGTTTTGAAGATTTAAATGCCCATGTCAAGGTCATTTTAGCTTTGAAAGCATGTTCTCTCCAACATCCCCACACAAACCAAAAGGCAAGCAGGGACATAAACAAATAGGTGATTCTTCATCCCAGGGAAAACAGCATGCTGCTGTCAGGAAAATAAAATTCTAACCTGGTTGGCATATCCAAATTCTTTTCAAAACTTATGTTGTATTTAGATTTCTATTCATGTTAACAGTTTGTAATCTGGCTGATTTCATAGAACATGTGTGGAAGGAAAATTTTGTGGATGTCAATCCAAAAACTCATCCAAAATATAAATCCTATCCTCTGGGCTTATTACACCTCATTTTTTGGAACTGTGAACTCCCCAGAGATTCTAAGGGACGTAGGAAGCTTAGTTCAACGGGAGGAGCTTGTAAGCCAGTTTCCTGCACATATGTATGACTATGAACTCCTTACATTAAAGTTTCAAGGTCCTTGACCTATATTGTGAGCCCTAGATGTAGTTTGACCCTCAAATTTTCCAACACTTAAACTATCATATCCTAAAGTAGCTCACTCATGTTCATAAAGTCCTAATGAAAATCTTTCACAAGTAACAATTTAGAGGCCCGCTCGTTAAGTTCTTGGAAGATTTATGGTATGCATATGCTAAACTTTGTTGCTGCTGAACACTAACAAAATCGGCACATGGCTCATTAAGGAAAACCAAATGCTATATATTGTTAGCATTTTTAATTGTGGGTGGGATTTCAGACTTTCACAGAATTGTCTGTGTACAGAAGTTGTACACAATAAAAGGTGAATTGATGCAGAAGCCCAACAGGCTTAATTAATTCTCCTAGCTCTTGCTCCACACCTGGGGAGGGGAACAATTAAAAGTGGAAGGTATCGTGCACAAGCAGATTTGGAAGTTTAACTTTTTTTTTTTCATACTCATAGCAAACATATCCAGTCATTGAGGAGACATCTATAAGCTGGGAGGCCTTCTGAAGCCCATACCATTTTCTATTCTGATAGACAGCAAATGTTCTTTCCCGAAGGCACAGGAAGGACACATGGAGTGCAACTTGGCTACAACATATGGTGCTGAAACAGCAAGCTGATAAGTCTTTAGCAGTACTTGACAGTGGTAAGAGATCAACTATTGTCACATAAATATTAAAAAGCTCCTCTAGTACTCTGTTGGAATGAAACTGTGTTTAACCACGTAAATATGTTCATGTTAAGAGCAACTAAATGTGCCTGGGAACAATGTATTACTTACCCATCAGGTCAACTCCAATTAAGTGCTCAGTTGGTTCAAGGTTATACTGCTGCTGTTGTTGCTGCTTCCCTTTAGTGAAAGCAGGGTATTTCTTATATCCCATGGGTACCACAACACATGTTGTAGATAACAGGATTTGCTAGAGATTACCACTATGAATTGTGCCTAGAAAATTCTAACGTGTGGAATTCCTATTAAAAAAAAACTCACTGGATCTGGCCCTAGATTTGGAAACATGATGTCATTTATTCTAAAAGTTCTTCAGTTGTATATTTTAGCAATTCATTCACCAGTAGCCATTGACTGAATGCCAGCATGATAACTTATCTCTTCTCCCCAAGGCTTTTTATTCCATAGACAGGATTACCAGGAAATATTGAAAAAGCATTGATATCTATGAAGTCAAAAATTCCAAGATCCCTATACTTTTGTAATATCTTCAGATTCTGTATATGGTCTGGTGAACGCAGGTGTAGAATTTATAGGTCAATTATAGGTAACAGCTTGCTGTTTCTCTAAAGCTAGGATGGCAACATAGTCCCTGACATGAGTGTGTATCTCCCCTGTGTGTGTTGGATTTGTAACTCCCAGGTTCCCAGAATAAAGCACTCACAGCTTAATAAATCAAGTAGAAACAATACTTTTTTTAAGAGTATGACACTTGTCCAATGCATAAGCAGAGGTTTTAGTACAAAGCTTCTATAGCCCTGGCTGCTCTAACAGGATGAATTGGGCCAGTCTTCCTGATAAACATATCAAAGTGATGAGTGATGGGAAAAAGGAGAGAGAAAAGATTTATTCAAAGTACTCACAAATCCATAGTGATATGACATTTAGATGTAAATAGGGGAGTAACTTGGGCTAGGCACAAGAAGTGTACATAAATGAGACAGACCTGGTCAAGATGCAGTCCACCCATAACTGTCTCAATTCTAATTCCCCAAGGTGGTCTAAAAAGGTTTTTACTTTAAGGACAATGTAGTTTTCAAGGTGCGATTCATTCTGTACCAGTGTGTGGCCTCACTCATGTACAGCTGTCCTCATCAGGGAGGTGTTCAGTCCTTTGAAGTTTTGCTCTTCCTGGAATCCTTTAGGACACTGACACCTCTGTGCCTTCACCCTTGAAGAGGAAACGTTCTTAGAAAGATACTCTTTGGGTGATTAACATACCAACCTGCACAGACAAATAGGTGAACCGAAGTTTAGACACAAGATGAAGGTAAAATGCTAGGCTGTACCTGGAAGTTCTCTTTCGACTTCTGTTATTTAGCAAAGTAGGCTTCATAATAGGACAGGCACCATGGCTTAGTGAAAAATAAACACAGTTACCACATGTGTAAGGAAGAGATTTGTATGCAATGTCAAGAGAGAGAAAAAAAACTTTGTCTATGAACCAAACCTGAAATACCAAAGCAGTGTGTTATATGGTTATGAGGAAGTGCACTAGAGCCAGCCTGTCTGGGTTCAAATTCAGGATCTGTTGCTTCTTTTGAGCACATCACCTGGCCTTTTTATGCCTTTGTTTCTTCATACAAAGCTCAGGATAATAATAGTGCACATGAATTCACTTTATAAAATTATTAGGAAAAGTAATTGAATTATTTTTAAATTTAGTTCAGCTTTACTTTTTTCAACTCTAGAATCTATATTTATTACAGTTTTTTTTTCTTATCTGTAGAGAAGCTTTCACCACCATGTAGTCTTTCTATCCTTTTTTTTTAAATTGTTCCAAACAGAAAAGTTCAAAGACTAATGAAGGAAGATTTAATATTCGCCCAAGTACCCAGTACTTGAAGGAAGGCTGAATATGAGCCATGGGCCCTTTGTAACCATTACCTTTCCTTTTCATATTCAAATGACCTAGAGAAGTGGCTACAAATGATGACCCAGTATTGTCAAATGACTCACCTATTCTCTTGTTCTGGGAGTTTCACAGGGAGTTCTCCCAAAGAGCAGGTTCCCCCTGGGCTGGCATAATTAGGGGGAGACTAAAAGTTGTTTTGATGCCTGCCTCTGGTGTCTGCCCCTCCTCTGGGAAATAATTTACTGGGTAGGGCCAGACAAAATGGTCAGAAGTAATGTCTGGGGAAAATCACCCTTGCCACTTCTCAAGACAGCCCAAGGTGAAATGAAAATGATGTTTTTTCTCTCCCTATCCCCATTACCCCGCTCATTTTTGTGGTGGGAAAAAAGAAGCATGTCTTTCTTCAAATTCTCATCCCAGATGGTGTTTATTCCTTCTCCCTTTTCCTACCCCCTCACCTCACTTAGGGGAAAATGGAACAAAAAAGCAAGGTTTCTACACAGTTAAATAATGTTTAGTTCTGGGGTAAGGTCAAGAATTTGGGTAGGAGCAAGTAGAAGAGAAAGAGGACTCAGTGAGGCCACCAGAGCTGAGTAATGGCTGCTGGACTGAATGTAACCTCCCTGGCCTTTCCACCCACATCTGGTCGCTTGTACTTCCATATTTCATTCTTTCTGAGCACAAGCCCTCAGAGGTCATGGCTGTGGCTTTCAGTATAACTAGCTCCTAGTATAATCATGACAGTAATAACTCCTGAGTTTTCATAATCGGCCCAGTTTAAACCTGGTACCTGCCTACCTTAACTCCTTCAACATTCCTATCAGCCCTGTAAGGCTGATCCCTGTACCCTGTAAGGAACCTGGGATCATGTTTTGACAGACGCAAACACCGAATCTTGGAGAGGTGAAATGGACTGCATGCAGCCTTGTAGTGAGTAGGCGGAGGTTCCAAAGCACACAGAGACAATAAAGTCTTAGACTTGCCTGTTCAGATGTCATTAGGTCACATTTGAGTTCAGTACAAGTGCAAGTCTTTAGAAGTCAGGACCAGACCCACACTTTTATTAACCATTAGTGTATTATAAGTAACAAACCAAATTCACAAAAACTACTTGTTACTATGCCTGGAAACATCAACACTGTTCTTTAGAGTTTCTTTCATGGGTTAGAAAGGGGGAGGAAGGATTATAAGAATAAGAAGGCAAAGGACACCATGTGAACATGACCCACAGGATCAACTAAGCAGGGCTCATAGGGACTCACAGAGATGAAAGAGACAGACATGAACCATGTATGGGACTGAGCTAAGTCTGCTATATATACTTGATAGTTGCATAGCTCTTGTGGGACTCTCAACAGTGGGAGCAAGGGCTGCTTCTGACTCTTTTACCTGCTCTTAGGACCCTTTTCCTCCTACTGGACTGCCTCGTCCAGTCCTGATATATGGGTTTGTGCCTAGTCTTACTGTAACTTGTTATGCATGTTCAGTTGATATCCCTAGAAGGCCTTCCTCTTGTTTTTAAAAAAAATGGAGAAGAAATTGATCTGAGCGAGAGGGAAGGGAGTAAGGACTAGGAAGAGTAGAGGTAGGGGAAACTGCAGTTGGTATGTAATGTATGGGAGAAGAAAAAAAAGAAAAAAAAAGTGTGTCAATTCTGGCCATGCTATGCTCTTGCTGTGTGCCTAAGAATGGAGAGGTGAGTTCTGAGTCCCGTGTGACCGTTCTGAGGAAACGAACAGCCTTTCCACGAGAATATTCTTAACTTCTTTCCAACTAAAAGTAAAGAGAAACATAATAGAGAACTGCAAAGCTGTTTTTTTAATGGGGGGAATAAATTTAGTGCTCAGGAGAGTGAGGAGGAACTCAGCAGAAAGATCTGAAGCAGACCACTGAGTTTCACAACTCAGACTCTGCCAATCTCCTCCGTAAATATCCAGGCTATTCCAAGCCTGCTTCCTCTCTGGAGCAGATGCCACCAATCTCAGAACATCATGAGAGTAGACGTGTAATAGGCAAAAGAAGCAAGGGACCATGTGGTGACTCCATTGCACATTCCGCTAGCACTTTACAGTGTGCAAAGCACCATCACCTACATGATCTCATTTGCCCTACTTAACATTGAGAGCCAAATTAAGGCAGGAATGGTCACCAATAGTAACCCATTTTCCAAATCAGGGTTTTAGGACTCCACAAAATGAATAGATATGTCCCTCCTGGACCCACAGCTACTAAAGGATCGGGATTTGAAATAAGTCAGCTGACTGTAAATCACTGACCAATGACAATGTTTAAGAACAATGAATTCAAGTTTTATTTGTCTGCATACTAAAAGACATTTCATTTCCAATGAAGATATGAAGGACTTATGCCTTATAATCTTCCATAGAAGGCATATACTCTACTATGTATAATAAGCACCTTTATGGGAGAGGTATTCTCCAGGAAAATGCCCTTTAATCTCTACCTGTGGTTCCTCTCCTTTTTCAACTCTTATAAAACGTAATTAATTACAGAAGTTTCTCGGATGGTGTAGTTTTACAAATGTGCTGAATTCAATTTAAAAGTCACACTGTGTTTGATGTACACATATGAGTACTATTTTGTCAAACAGACTAAATTTTTATGTATTTTGACACTGTACTCAGCACTCTGATAGCCGTACAAATCGCTGACTTCCCTGTTTGCCTTCTGTTGCTATGACAAAAATACCGACAAAACCCACTTGGGAAAGGAAAGGGTTTATTTGGTCTATAGTTCACATCACAGTCCCCAAATGGAACTCTGAGCAGTACCTGAAGCAAAAACCACAGAGGAGTGCTGCTTACTGACTTGTTCTCAATGGCTTGCTCACTCTGCTTCTTATACAGAGGACCACCTACCAAGTGGCAATACCGCCCACAGTGGACTGGGCCCTCCCACACAAATCATAAATCAAGAAAATGGCCCACAAACATGCTCTCAAGCCAATCTGATGAAGGCAATTCCTTAGATGAAGTTCCCTCTTCCTCAAGTGACTCTAGTTTGTGACAAATTGACAGAAATTAATTGATACTGTGTTTTCTGTAGTTGACGTACATACATATTCCTACTCCACAATTAACAGGGAAGTTAGCCATGGATCTGTAGGGGGAAATAGATTAATAAGGATTCTAAATTATTAATATTTACTGAACATACTATATTCCAGATACTAGGCAAAAAGATTTACATGCACCATTTTGGTTAACCCTTATAATTTGATAAGGTTGATAGTGCTATTGTTCCTAAACAGAACAAAGCAAAACCTAAGCATTTCAATTCAAATTTTTAAGAAAATATCAAAAATATTTTATGTTGTGCTTAGAGCACCCCCTTTCACCCCCAGAGGGAGACCACCAGAAAGCAGAGTGGACCGGACTGCAAAATGCAAGGTTAACTCTTTTATTGCAAGTACAAGCAAGTACAGGCAATTACTAGCTGGCCAGGAACTTCCTCTTCACTACCTCAAAACAACAAGGTAGAGGGAGAAGTTAAAAATTCCTTTGCAGGGTTAGTTTTTTAAAAGGTGCCATTTACAAAGAGGATTCTTGAAGTGGCTTTTAGCATGGGTGCAAAGCCTTCTTCCCCCTTCTATCCTGATAAGTCAGCTTTCTCCTTGCTTTGCTTGTTATCACCAGGTGGCTGTCTAGCTAAGTGACCTTGTGCTTGGAATCTCCCGGGTGGGAGGGGGGAAGGAAAGCGCTGCTAATCTGCGTTTCTAATTTTAAAACATTTTGCTAGGAAATTCTTGTCCCTTTGAAAATAAGGGGTGAGGGTCTCTCATTTTATACTTATAAAATTATAAAGGTTCCTAAGGAGCTTTTGTTTCGGTGCTTAAATATGTCTATCTCAATATTTAACATATTAAAATTTAAAACAAAACTTTTCAAACCTGAGAAGATATAAGCATATATTCTATTAGCCATTGACTTGATAACATTATCACTCATCTTAGAGTCTGGAGAACATGTCCCAATACATTCATGACAGAATGGAAGTGACACTGACAAATATCATTTTTATTCCTGTTATGAAAAAGCTATGTTCCTCATAGAATTCCTTAAGACCACAGACCACATGTGGCTCAAAAACTTACTGGCCACAGCTAAGAAAATAGATTGTATGTCTTGCAAGCAAGCATAAGGGCCTAAGTTAGATTCCCTGAGAACCCATGCTTAGAAGGGAGGCATTGTGGTGTATTCTTGTAACCCCAGAACTGTGTAGCCGGAGACAGGTGGATTGCTGAGGCTTGCCAACCCATACAGCTGCTGTGTGAAAGACTTCCTGAGAAGACACACCACTCATGTCTACTCACCATAGAAAGGGAGCCCACAGCAGACAAAAGTGTGAATAGCACTGAAGTCCAACTAGACAAAACAATGAGATCTATTGGGGTTGCTTACAGAAGCAGAAACGACTCTAACAGTTCTTATCACCAAAGCCCTCCTCTAAGATGAGCAACAGCTCATAGAACATGGAAACATGGAGCACACTGCACAGCCTCCAGACACTCAGCTGATTGGCTATTGTCCTTTCCAGGTGACTCAGTTGGTCTATCATCTTCAAGAAGGCACCACTTGTCTTTGCTTCTTCTAGGAGGTTTATCTGCTCTCTGGTACTTTCCAGCTGCTTGGCCGCCCCCTACTTCTCCAAGGCTGCTTGGCTAGTCTGAGGGATCCTCTATACTCTTGAGGAGGGAGGGGACTACTGAGTTTGTCAGTTTCAGGAAATCCTGGACGTTACTGAAAACTGTTTTGAGTTGTTTACTTACTATTTTAACGGAGCCTCGCTGCAAGATGGAGTATTTTACCTCCTCCAAGAACATGCTGTGCTATCCTCAAAGATCCTGTTGTTTCTCTTTTCCTTTGATTCTTATGTCTTAAGATGTCTCCCTCTAAGAGGGAAGCTTTGAAACTCCAAAGAAACTGTTCTACAGTATCGGCCTAGACTAGTTGGAAAGCTCCAAGCTAGTGAGAGCTCCTGTCTTAAAACCCAAGGTCGATAGCTCCAGAGGAACCACCACTTAGGTTGTCTTCAGATCTCACAAGCCTTTGCATGTTAGGGTCCAAAAGAAGCCCCCAAAGAAGACCAACAACCCCGTATGCAATAACAAAAGCGCTTTACTGACTCCAACATTGGGGTGGGAAAAGAGCGACCCCCCCCAAAGAAGCTTACAAGCTCCTTTTAAGAAGAGAAGGGATTAATATGGGGTTGATTGGTGGAGGAAAGATTAGTCTGGGAGCTGATTGGTGAGAACTGAGTGGTGGAAGGCCAAGTGGTTAGGTACTTTCTGATAACAGAGTAGGGGAAGCTATCTTTAGCTTGCAGAAGTTGGGGGTAGGGGAATCTTCTGAGCTATCAGAAAGACTTTGGGGACCTGCTGAGTCAACAGAAAGGCTTTGGGGACCTGATGTGCCAACAGAAGGGCTTGTTGGGGGAGGGCTTGCTGATGGTCACCCAAAAGCTGTGATTTTCCTGAGACCTGCTTGCTCAGCTCTATCCCATTCTAGTGAGCTGAAACTAAGGTATGGTCTCCATCAGGCCTCTGTTCTGCCCCCCGCCTTTCCAGCCTTTTCAGTGAACATCCATGTACATGCCCCTGCACAAAAATGCACTCATATACACAAACACAGACTCACATATACACATGTATGGACAAAAAAATATATTTACCTAGAGATCTGAATGAATATTTAATGTCACCCAAATATGATCATATTTGAACCAGAGATGTCTGAACCCAGAAGCCCCGCTTTTTTTTAACCGATACATAAAAATATAATGTTTAAATATATTAAATTGGTACCTGTAGATTTCTCAACCCTCATCAGAGAACCATCTTTTGACAATAGATGGTGACTAACACAGAGACCTACAATTGGTCAAGATGCAGAAAATAAGAGGCTACAAAATTTTCAGGCGTGAATGGGACGACTATCATTACACCCCCTCCTCCCAAGATTCATAAATAATCGTGGAGGAGGGGTGGAGAGATTGCAACAAGCAGAGGTCATGCGTGAGTAAAGCAAAACTGTTTTCCAGACACAGTGGGACAGTTGCACACGTGAACTCACAGAGATTGTGACAGTATGTGCAAAGAAAAAAAAAAAACACGCACCAGCTCTAATCTAACGAATCCCAGCATAGACATGCAGCAGGGAGTGGGCGCAAAGTTCTACTCCTAGATGTGCTATTGATAATTGATAGCTGCTGGGAGAAGGAAAGTCAGTTGTCTTTAAGGACGTGTTCCTTGGTAGTCAACCACACTACACTTTTGGCCACAATTCCAAGAATGTATTAGCAGAGAAATTTGACCTCAATGTTTTGGGTCTTTTTTTTTTTTTAAGTATAAAGTTGGTGAGTAGTCATGGGAGGCCTGCCCCTTTCTGAACAGAAACAGAGGAGTGGATGGGGGGGTATGCGAGGACAGGAAGAAGGGAAAACTGCAGTCGAGATGTAAAATAAATAGATTAATTGCATTTTTAAAAGTTGGTGGGTAGGAAAAGATATGTATCTTAAAGGAGTTCGGGGAGGAGTAAATAGATCAAAATACATTTTATGAAAATCTCAGTGAATTAATAAAATATTTTTGAATTTTAAAACAAGTTCATTTTACATACCAATCCCAGTTCCTTCTCCTTCCTGTCCTCCCTCTCACCCCACCCCACCCCCATCCACTCCTCAGAGAGAGTGAGGCCTCCCATGGGGAGTCAACAAAGTCTGTCACATCACTTGAGGCAGGACCAAGGCCCTACCCCCTGTATCTAGGATCCATAGGGAATAAGCCCCAAAGAGCCAGATCATGCACTAAGGATAAATACTGGTTCCACGTCTAGTGGCCCCACAAACTGCCCAGGCTACACAACTGTCACCCACATTCAGAGGGCCTAGTTTAAAGAGGTACCCTCTCTCTCTCTCTCTCTCTCTCTCTCTCTCTCTCTCTCTCTCTCTCTCTCTCACACACACACACACACACACACACACACACACACACACACGTTGGACACATACGTATATATGTTGGACTATATTGTCTTCTAAAAGACATTGCTTTTGTTACTCTAGACTAAGAAGAAAACAGTAGCTATGTACTGTGGTGATCAGTTCTCATAGTTGGGGATTAGAGGAGTCCAGTGGCATGTCACGTTCTGTGCCCACCAACAGTGGCTGATTATGCAGTATACTTAGACTGCTGTTCTCAGACCACCCTGAGGACACAGCAAGCACACTGCCTAGTGTCTTAGTAAGTTTCTGTTCTGTTTGGGCCTTGACTTCCTTCTCTATACAGTGCCAAAGATCAGAAACTCCAATGTTCACTGGATTTGTGACCTAGAACAAGAAACTTCATCTCTCTGAGTATCAGTTTTCTCACCTGTACAACAGAAATATGAATACTAAAACCTAGCCCACAGATCCTGAACCTTGGGAGAAGGGGATATAACAAATGTCCCATTTAGGGTTGGGCATTCCACAGTTTAGTGTGACTGGGAGCATTTAATAAGTCAATGTATGTATAAATGCTAGCACAGAAAAGAGTGTATAGTTAGTAATTATGAAAGATAATATAAGGGAAGAAAACACTACTATAAATACTAGCAATTTGTTGATAATACTAAACATGACACAGTATACCAAAGTTTTGCATGTAATGCTCCATTTTATCTTCACATCACCCTTTAAGGTTAGCATCATTTTTCTATTGACAAACCTGAAACACAGAGACTGAGTAGAATACTAAATATACCAGAGCTCAGGAGTGATAGTGCCAGAACTCAAACACAAACTGGGTCACTCCAGAATCAGAGCTTAGAACCACAGAGCCCCCCTCAAAAAAGTCAAAGATGCTTCATCCAGAGGATACAGAAAGCCTGCCTTTCTTCAACTCGATAAAATGTGAGCATAAGAAAACAAAAGATAGCCTTTTTCACCCACTGTGCAGCAAGAGTCAAAAGGATAAGAATATTCAACATTCCTGAAGAGGATACCCACCGCAGTTGTCAATAGGTGGCTGGATTATGAGGCACAATATCCTCCAAAGCATCACTTATTTATTTCAAAGCCTCATAACCTCATTTGCAGTCTCTGAACCAAATAAATGAGAATCCCTCACTTCATCCAGTTCTTCTTCATTAACTAATGTAATAGCCAATATACTGAACCTTGCCACCATCTCACTGCCTCTGAGGCAACCTTGCGTAACCCAGAGCCCCTTGTTGGTGATTTGCCGAGTAATTAGCGGCTGATGGGCCACTCATTTTCTTGTCACTTGGAAGCGAAATGCACAAGACACACATCATTTTACCACTTTGCTACCTAAGCAGGCTGGGGCGGGTGTCTGCTGGATTATTGCTTCGTGCCCAAGTTTATTCCTGCTCTAGAAACATGAAGTGACATTTGCAAGGCAGGAACTGAGAAAACTCAAAGGATTTCTTTATTGTTTGCCCCAGAGACATCAAATCGAGGAATAGAGTACAATAGATAACATGGAAGGGAAGGGAAAGAGTGGCCCCTTGGCGTGTGAATCAAAACATAGGGCTGTATGTATGCCTTTGGTATCAGAAAGTATAATTATGTATAAAAACTAAATGTATGCAATTGCTCAATCTGATCTAAAAGAAGGGAGTTAATAAAGCAATAGTTCACACAGATTGAATGGAATAGCCATGGCACACATGGGCTTTACATGTATTAGCTGATTTAACCCTCAAAACAGGACTCTGGTTTAAAAAAAATACAATAATTTATTTTCTTTTTTCATCTATAAGGAAACTGAGGCAGAGACCTTAAGTGGTCTTACTAGGTTTAAAGAGAAAGTAAATTGCAAAGGAGGGGTCTAGAATTAAGTATCAATCCTCTGCAGCAGTATTCAAGAGTCATATAGCCTTTCTCGGCAGAAGAAACGATACATGGTATTGTGTCATATGCTGGATCTCATCTGATATACCATTTATTCAAGAAGTCATTATTGAGTACCTAACATGTGTCAGGAGTTATATTGATATGATGATTCTTACAGGTAAAGTAGAAAGTCCCTGCCCTTGTGAAACTTCCAGTCTAATGTGGGAGACAGACTTTAATCTCACAAAAGAAATGTCACCAGTGAAAATAAAATCACCACTGCGACAGGTAATACTAAGAACTTCTTGCTTCTCTGAAAACAGATAATAGAGGACTGTGACCTTGAAAGACTGGAGCAGATGTCTTTGAAGGTCCGGCAATTGAGTTGCAATCTCAAGAGGTAGGGGGTGGGGGAGAGCATTACAGACAGAAGGAAAGGCACATGAAAACCATTTCTTTCTTTTTTTTTCAAGCCTCTCTGACAGCTGCACTGGGCTTGTTCTCTAGCCTCGGTTTGAGTTAGATGGTTCACTTTATCATGGTGAGGCAAACATGACAAACCTAAAAATAATGGCTTCCTTTTATAAAAAGCATACGGATTGCATAAAAAGATTTAAAGCTCAGGGCTCACCATTTTATCTCTTTTCCTCTTAGTGCCCAAAGATGAGGCTGTTAACAGCGGAGGCTGTTAACAAAGACCAATTTCTTGAATTGCAATTTAATTTCTCCCCTCTCATGAACCGGTTCTGAAAGTTCTTCTTGACAAAGGAAGAAGGAAACCGCAAAGATTTGAGTAGGCGATGTGCTGAAGGAAGGTGCACAGCAAAGGAGTAAGCTCACAGAGCAGGTGCTTTCTGCTGGACTGCATCAAGTCCTGCGCCCCACCTCCAAGCCTTGAACAACCCCCTGTAACCACTGTAAGTTACTCAAAACCTTCTTACCACTCCCATCTACCTGACCCATAAACCCAAGAGCCTGAGAAGTAAGCAGGGACATCTTGGGATTATTCAGACTCAAAGCTTAGGCTTCTAGCCCAGTGGAGGCTTCAAATCAGACTGGCCTGCCAGCCAAGAGAGATTAGCACAATATAGTGACAGAAAGACATCCATAAAACAGTCTCCTGTCAAGATATAAGGCCAAGCTGCTTCCATCTCTTTGTTACCTAACCACCGAGTCCCAGAAAGACTGAGCATATTGGTTCTTTCACTCTCCAAGAAGTTATGAACTGGTTTAATCATTTATTTTAACAACTGAGAAAGGATTTATTTTCACTATGTCTGTGTTGCAGTTTGAATGAAAATGGCCCCCATAGGTCCATAGGGAGAAGCACTATTAAGAGGTAAGGCATTTAGATATAGTAGGGAGGGCCTTGGAACTTCCACAAGGCAATGTGCCTTACCCTCTCTGAGGATTAGATGGGGTTGGGGTGGGGGGTGTGTGGAGGAAATAAGAGGAGGGGAGGGAGTGGGAACTGTGATTGGTAATTTTTTTTAAAAAAGAAATCAAATAAATAAGAGGTAAGGCCTTGCTGGAGTAGGCATGATCTTTTCAGAAGAACTGTGTCACTGGGGGGTGGGCTCTGAGGTTTCAGAGGCTCAAGTTAGGCCAGTGTTTCAATCACTTCCTGCTGCTTGTGGATCCAGTTGTATAACTCTCAGATCCTCCTCCAGTAACATGCCTGCCTGTACACCACTATGCTTCCTACCATGACAACAATGAACTGAACCTCTGAACCTGTAAGCCAACCCCAATAAAATGATTTCTTTATTAATATTATCATGGTCATGGTGTCTCTTCACAGCAATAGAAACTCTAAATAAGGTGGTCTGTAATTCAGATATGACGGAGTAAGATGGACTTGGGCTAAATGTCCTATAAAGATAAATTATTTTTATCTTTAAAATGTGTCAATCACAGCAGCCCTGTTCCAAGGTGATGATTCTGAACACATATTCAGACCACTGCTGATGGTAATTATGTCAAACCTGAATAATTCTTTAAGAAAGTCCTTTGCAAAATACAGTCATCCATGTAAAATAGGAAACAGAACCCACTCAGAGTTGCTGTGCATCTTCAATAAAAAAGTGTAAAAAATTATCAAATGTTTATTATGTCCCAATACATAACTATTATTTTATTATTATCTATAAGCATATGTTTGTTTTTTAAAATTATATTTATAGTGCTTGGATTTGAACTCAGAGCTTTGTATGTGATAGGTAATTACTACAGCTTCAGCAATCTATTCATTTTAATTAATTCAATGAAAACCATACTAGCATATAGCTATTATTCCCTTTGAATCCCTTTATTTTTTACATCTATGTATATACATATGAAATAATAATTCCATAGCATTCAACAATTTTGACAATATCTTCTATAAATAGTCTATTCCTATATTTGTTTCATTTTTGAACTTGAGTTCCACAAAAGGTTTTGTCCTTGCTTCATGGTGAGCATCTTAACCCACATCTCAAACCACTTTTTTTTGCAAATCAGGTATACAATAGATTTCTAATAAACCCACATATGGGTTTGTGGTTAAAATATCCCAACTCCGAAGGGATATTTATCCATCTCATAGGAATCATGTTACATGCATATATTCCAATACAAAGGCTGCAGTTATTCTCATTTTCTCTGGATGCCAGGAGATCTGTGAGAAAAATCTGTGATGGTTCATTGTTTCTCTTTTACCTCCTGAATCAACAGTGACAATGATTTATAAGTTAATAGCAATTTCCCATAATATTTAATAACATAGATTACACACTAATAAATGTGCTTCCTGTACATTTAAGTGACAACCATGCTGATTTTTTAGACTGGGATAATAACATAGGAACTTCATTTTTGGTTACTGAGAAAATTTCTAAGGATTTAGTACTTTCTAATATGGAAGTATTAAATGTGTTTCTAGTAATTGATTCTATAAATTAATTCTTACCTGAGCAATGCAAATTTATAACTTGATATTCTCAAGATAAGTTCACTGGTATGGGAAGTCCTTCTATGTATGTGTTGCTTTTATTGATTAATGAATAAAGAAGATGTTTCAGCCAGTGACTTAATAGAATAGAGCTAGGTGGAGAAAACTAAGCTGAATGCTGGGAGAAAGAAGGCAGAGTCAGGAGAAGCCATATAGCCACCAGAGGAGAAAGACATGAGCTGCCAGCTGGAACCTTGCCACGAGCCTAATGGTAAAATATAAAATAATAGAAATGGGTTGATTTAATATGTGAGCTTTCTAGGAGTATGCTATAGTGATTGGCCAAGCAGTGATTTAATTAATGCAATTTCTGTGTGGTTATTTTGGGGCTGAGCAGCCAGAAACAAACAAACAGCCTCCTACAACAAATTGGCATGCCAACGTGGTCAACTATATCTACATAAAACCTGAGAAAACTTAAAAAGGAACTCTAGACACAAAAAGAACAGAGCTTAGTGTTGCAATGAGGCTAGTGGGCCATGTTCCCTGGGCCCGGTTCCAGGCCACAGGCCTGCTTTTGGCCCTGGCTAGCTTATACCTGGAATAATTACACACAAACTGTATTCATTTAAACTCTGTCTGGCCCATTAGTTTTAGCCTCTTGTTGGCTAACTCTTACATCTTGAATCAACCCATTTCTAATATTTTGTAAGTAACCACAAGGTAGTGGTCTTACCAGGAAAGATTTAGCATGTTTGACTCTGGTGATTTCATGGCGGCTCTCCCTGAGCCTTCCCTACCCCAGAATTCCATTCTGTCCTCCCTGCCTATCTAAGATTTTGCCCTATCAAAAGGCCAAGGCAGTTTCTTTATTAACCAATGAAAGCAACCCAAATACAGGAGGACCCTCCTATACCAGTTTAGCACAGTTTCTTAGTAGCCACAATTTTTTTAAGATGGGCTCACAGCAAGCAGGGGTATCATGGATGCTTCAAAAGAAGTGCATTAAAAACTGTGCAGCTTCTTTAAAAACAGCAGCTTCCTGGTTCACTAACACTAATGGCTCTGACTCTTTCAAGAGGTCCAGCTATGGAACATTTAAATGGGATTTGTGAGCAGAGTGCTACAACTTGCTTAATGGCAACATAGACCTGCTGTGTGCCTGAAAATGGGGCTGTGAGCATAGCTAGTGCTAAACAGACCTCCACCCCGCCATGTTGGACTGGGTGGAGCCAAAAGGCAAAGCAGTCTTAGTCTTAGTAAATGATGCTTAGCCACTTAACATTTTAAGAAGGCTCTTGAACAGAAAAGGATTTCAGATACACAATAGAACAGATTCAGACATAAAAGACCTAGGCTTGGGAGAGAGGAGAAAAAGAATAAGGAGACAGTAAATGTAATATAAAAGAATATAGATAGTCATAGATTAAAGGAGTAAGGACAGTAAGATAGATATTAAACTTGTAGAAAAAGTAAAGGAATAAAGAAAAATAAGCCACATAAAGATGGAATATACACAGAGAGTCTGGATTATGTATATTATTGTGTTTTCTTTGAATTTTTTGACTGCAGAGAGATATTTGATTCTGAGGGCTGCTACGATGAACCAAGATAAAGGTATCTTGACTTCAGAATTTGTGTCTAAGGGTATGTCGCTTTAGAAAAGAGGTTCTGCTTTTGTTTACACAGAGGAT
>JAQHUG010000260.1:749708-770939 GCA_028555095.1 Dicrostonyx torquatus | reverse complement strand
TCTCTCTCTCTCTCTCTCTCTCTCTCTCTCTCTCTCTCTCTCTCTCTCTCTCTCTCACACACACACACACACACACACACACACACACACACGGAGAGATAGATAGATAGACAGACACAGACAGGCAGGCAGACAATTACAGAAAAATCATAACTGGAAAAAATGCAAGAAAGAACTAACCATGGTGTACCCAGCACCAACTCTACAACATGATTCCTATACCTAAGGCTCAGGTAATATCATGGAAGAGGGATCAGAAAGACTGTAAGAGTCAGAGGACCAGGACATCTGCTACAAGATACTGTCTCCTATATATGGAGTTACACCTATGAACTCTTAATAAGATTGCCTAAGCAAGACATGCACAATAGCAACACAAGATGACATGTAACGATGAAAGAAATATCACAAGTTCCAAGCTATAGATAAACAGCTACAAGCAATTAATGACTGCTGAGAGGTAAAAATCAGTCTTCTCAGTCTTCTCTAGGGATGAACTCTCTGATAGGTTTTTCAGTCCCAAGTGATCAACCCTAAACACACACACACACACCACACACACACGAAAAATTAAATGGACTCAACAGATTATGTTTATATATGTATATGTTCATATGTATGTAAAATAAAAATTGAAGAAGAGACTATGAAATTGAGACAGACTTGGGGGGAGGGGGAACATGGGTGGAGCTAGCAGGGGAGAGTTTGGGCTGGAAGTGTTATAAAACAGTATTAATGCATGAAATTTTCAAAAAATAAAATAAATGTTTAAAAAAGATTCCCATTTTGCATTTTATTTTCTTGTTTTTGAAACTGGGTCAAATCTTTATGCATCTCGCATCCCTAAATATGTTTTATCCCTTTTTAAAAACAAGCCTCGGGCCCTGTTGGGTGTTGATAGGAAAAAGAAAAATCTTAACATACAGATGCTTGTACTTAGCATCTGTCAGTTACCCCATGATTAATGACTCCGATGTTGCCTAGCAATGTCCAAACATCATACAGCTTGGCTAATGTTTTGATCAGACCTCAACAGTGTGTTTAAGAGACTCTCTTATGGACAGCTAGAGGGTAGGAAATAATCACATTGAATGAAGAGTCCAAGTTCTTGCAACTTATAGTTAAAAAAATCTTTCTGAATATTGATTCCCTTTGCTAATAAGCTCAGAAGTTCAAAGTAAGGACCGGAGGCCATGGCTTCCCCTTACCTCCTTCAGACAAACTGCACTCCTCCTCCTTCTAAATGGACAGGATTATGAAACAGAATTTTTTAAAGTTGTTACCCCTTGACCTCTTTTCAAGAAGCTCTATTCTTAACATTAACTTAAATTCCCTCTGCCAGAACCAAGTATTCAGATAAATTAAACCCAGATCATCCTTACCACTTCAACCTAGCAGTATTTTTAAATGATACAATAAAGATAACGTTGCCTCTCAGGGCAAAGAATTTCCTATTTATACCCAGGTAAATATATATCACTCCCAAAGAGTGGCTGACACTGTAGAAATGGATTTCTGAGCCTACAGAGGCTCTGGTGCTGATAAAAATAAAGAATTGAAGTGTTTGCCCATCTTTTGGTCATTATAGGAAAACAATTTCATCAAATGCCAGGGAGTTGGAGGTTGCCACCTTGCCAAATAGTGCATATACAAAAGTCTATGTCATTTTACCAATGAAAGAATGAACTCCTACATAGAATTCATACAATGAGTCTATTACATAGAAACACAACCTACATAGCCTCCTATCCTCACTACCCCAAATGCTCTGCAAGCTTCCTCTCATGTTGGGTATTCTTCAGAAACAAGACTGTGCCATTTTGTATTTAGCTAGTGGGTGAGAATACCAATTTACCAAGAAACATTTTCTTGATTAATCTAAAGGTTTAAAAAATATGCCATAAGATTGAACATGAAGGAGGGAGGCCATTGGTGAGTTTTAAAAGAGGAGCTCCAATTGAGTGGTGAAAGCAGAAGCAAGGCAACAGTGCCAGGAAAGGTAGGCTACTCTTTCAGCGAAGAAAAATATGGAAAGAGAAGAGTAGGTTCAAGGCCGTGGGAGACCTCTTGTTTCTATACCCTTCAACAACGTAGAGACACATTTTAGAGAATGTATATAGTTCATTTGTACTACTTTATTCTTGGGGCTCCTTTAAAGCCAAAGGTGAAGAACTGAAGGAAGGAAAACAAAACAAGGAAGCAAGAAAAAAGGAAGCTGAAATCAGGAAAGTGGCCCAAAGACTACTTGGAGCTTATTCTTGTCTTGTCTACAAAGTAAAGAAGAAAGATTAACTTCTATTTGAAAGGATTCAGAGTGAGGGGAAAATATGTTCCAACACAAAAACATATCCCAAGGGAGACAGATGTGGAATTCCACTGCTATGGTTAAGCATGTCTGTCCTACCTGTGTCCTGCAGGCCACATGCATGCTAGGATAGGTATGACTACAGACCAAGACATTTGTAAAGACAATATCATGCTTATTTGTCAAAAGGTTGGCTGCCACTGGTAGATGGTAATGCTGTTTATTTGCACAGAACAATGTCCATTATTGATGTGCTCAAACTATCAACTATCAGAGTCACTCATCTGAGGGCAGGCTCCGGCTTACAGACCTACACAGAAATGATAGAAATCACCCAGCAGTGCTAGGCTACGAGACAACATCCAGAAAACACTTGAACTGATCTCTAAATCACATCATCTTGTTGTCACCTCCTGAGCATGGGCTCTTGAGGAAATGAAACACATGTTTGGGGGGCTGCAGGATACAGAGTACTGCCAAGACTTACTTAGTATTAGAGCATGGGAAACCCAGGCCTCTGTTCTAAGTGAGTAGTCCATATTTGAAAGGAAGTAGTGAGAAAGGCCTAGAAACCCTTCAGAATTCAGTCCAATCACCTTATTGGATTTTGTCATGATCCATTGTGAGGTTCTTAAGAACATTACTTTTATGACAGGACATGGAAAAGAATGCTTCTTCCTACTGTCCCTAATACATTCCAGGTTACTGTGTTAACAGAATCAAAGCAGCACTGGTCACTCCCATAATGGGAAAGCCATTATGGTTCAAAATTCCTAATCCAAAAACTACTTCAATTTAAGTTGATGCTCAAAGAGTTATAAAAGAGGCCAGAGAAGGTCCCACTACTAATTTCCTCTCCCTGATTAAAGTCTTTCATGTCACTAAATGGCGGCTATGTGCTAGGGTGCACAGATTCCTGGAATGGACAACGACTGAGGACAGAGCCTACTATTATGGGAGCAAGATCGTCTTCCTACAAAAAGGAAACATCTTTTGTAATTGTATAAGTAGTACATAGTCTTTGTGAACACTCAAATGAAAAAAATTATAGAAAATAAATATTACAAATCCCTTCTGATAATGCTTCTGTATAGATGAAATACTGTGTATAGCATTTTATATGATAGTCTAGTGCACTATGCTGCACTATGCTACATTTTATTATACTGCAGCTTACATCATCATTTCATTTACACTATTTTGCACCTTTTTCCACTCAGTGATATTCTCTGGCAACTAAGAGGTTCATTTCTAATCAATAAGCACTTTAGTAGCTAATACCAAAATAACTTTAGACAACTATCTGAGGTTTCTGGACAGTGAACTAAAAGGAAATTCCCCTGAGAATTTGTAACCACAAAATGCCTCTACATGTCTTTTTGAAGATTCATGCATTTGTTCAACATATTTAAAGGACAATATGTAATGTAAAGTGGTCCAGATTGGTAAAATCACCCAGGATACAGGCAAAAGCAAGTTTTCCAGAATTCTAGCTAGACGTGTGTGTGTGTGTGTGTGTGTTGTGTGTATGTGTGTGTGCTAGCTGCATCAGTTACTTTCCTGTTGCTGTGATAAAACACCTTAAACAAGAAAATTTCTAGAAGAAAGATTTTATTTGGAGGGACAAAAGTCAGTCATGACTGAGACGTGGCAGACACGGCAGCTGGAGCAGCAAGCTGGGAGTACACATCTTGAACCACAGGCAGGAAGCAGAGAAAACACACTGGTACTGGTATGAGTCTTCAAACTCTTAAACCCAGCTCCCAGTGACACAATTCCTCTGACAAGGCTACACCTGCTAAACCTATTCAAACAGGCCCACCAACTGGGACCAAGTCTTCAGATGCTGGAGATTCGGGGGGCTGTTGTCAACATACAAACCACCACAGAACCATGTCAGCAATTCCTCTCCTCGCTATTTATCTAGACAAACTCTTCTGCATGCAATGGGGAAAATACATTAAAATGTCTACAGCACCAGCAATTTTTGATCAAAACAAAACTGGGGCACCGTTGAGACTGTTTGTTTGGTAAAGTCCAAGCACAAAAACCTGAGTTCAATCTCCAAAATCCATATAAATAGTTTTAACTGAATGTGATAGTGCATGCTTATAATCCCAGGACTATACAAGAGACAGTTGGCCACCTGAGGCTCACTGGACCGCCAGCCTAATCTACTTGGAAAGTTACAGGCCAATGAGAGGCCCTGTCCCACAGGAGGCAGAAGGCACCTGAAGAATGAGCCCTGAGATTGTCTTGTGGCCTCTACATGTATGTATACAGACAAGCACATGCATAAACATCCACGAGCATAGCCACATGCACTAAAACAGAATAACTGCCCAGGATACTTAGCAAGTTAGTAAAATGGACGGGCTCTGTTTCAGATAAAGTTGGATAACATTAACTACTTGGAACAAACTATAGCCACAACAATGTAAATGACTCTCCAAAACACAAAATTATTCAAAATTCCAAGGTATGATACACTTTAACATGTATGTATTTCAAAAGTATAACAAAATTTAACACTGTTTAAGAGTGTACATATATGATTAAAACAAATTAAACCATGGGAATAATTCATCTGAATTTCAGGCTAGCATTTGCTGTTTGAAGGTTAGAAGAGGAGGCACTGACAGACTAACATAACTATCTGAAGGGCTTGAATCCTTAAGTTGGAACTGAAGTGATCATTATATTTTACTTTGTTTTCTATTCTTTACTGTACATGCATATTACATATGTACCTGTTATATATTATGTAGCCTAAGTACAAAACAGAGTTCTGAAAGGAGCAGCCAATTTTATTAGCAAAAACAAAGCCTTAATATCATGTGTTATGAGAAGTCAGATTTTTGCTCTATATGGTATCACATGATTGGAATCCCAATATTGAGGAAACAGAAGCAGGAGAATTACAAAAACTTCCAGGCCGTCCTGGCTGACATATAAAGTTCCACACCCTGCCTCAAAAGGCAAAAAAAATTATATGTTCTAGTTTAGGTTGATATAGAGATATTCATATATCTGAGCTGTTGTGGAATGGGATGCTAATGCCACCTTCAAATGTTATCTGGCATAAATTAAATATTATTTGTCCAAACATATATTAAAATTTATACCGAGATGAACCTGCAATATCCTTTGGTAAATTGATCTGAGTATGTGTGTGTGTTTTCCAAATAAATCTTTCTAAACTTACTTTAAGTATACGTGTGTGTGTGAGAGAGAGAGAGGTAAGATAGAGGTAATAAAGAAACTAATGTGGAGGGGTGTCCATTTAAGCTGTAAGTACTGGGTCCTCCTGAAGTTGGTGTTATGACAATTGTGACCATCAAGCATGGGTTCTGAGAACTGAACCTGAGTCCTCTGGTAGAGCAAAAACCATTCTTAAATGCTAAGCCATCTCTCTAGTCCCAGAGTAAAGCTTTTCAGTGATTTATTTCATTGGTTTTTTTTTCTGAATTTTCTTTCTCTCTCTCTCTTCTCTCTCTCTCTGTCTCTCTCTCTCTGTCTCTCTCTCTCTCTGTCTCTCTCTCTGTCTCTCTCTCTCTCTCTCTCTCTCTCTTNCTTCTCTCTCTCTCTGTCTCTCTCTCTCTGTCTCTCTCTCTCTCTGTCTCTCTCTCTGTCTCTCTCTCTCTCTCTCTCTCTCTCTTTCTTTCATTTCCTTGATGCTCAGACAGAATATTGCTAGGCTGAAATTTATGTTGCTTCTGCCTCTGCCTCAGTCTCCCAAGGTGCTAGAATTATTAGCAAGTGTTTTATTGCTTTCTTTATAAACATGCATCAGGAACATTTTCAAATGCACAGAAGTGTAGGTAGAATACTATAATGAACCCCATACAGCGTTATTCCATAATATGTATAACAAAATATCACATTTGCTTCACTTATCCTTTTTTCTTTATTTCTATAGTACTTTAAAACAAATCCATGTACATCAGTAAGCCCCTCCATGCTTTGCACCTATAAATCATGTAGACATTTTTATTACACATCTACAACGACACCATACAAAATGACATAAACAAATCATGCTGTCATCTAAAACTCAGTACATATCCACATATCCAAGATTGCTTCAAAATTTAATAATTAATTTGGTTTTTAATTAAAATATAACTACATAATTTTGTCTTCCTTTCTTCACTCTAGTCCCTCCCATGCCCCCTCCCCAAAATTCAAGGCTTCCTTTCCTTTAATTATTCTTATTACATACATATAAATGCACACACACGTAGACACATACACAAACACAGCCTGCTGAGTGCATTTAGTCTTTCTTGTAGGTACACGATTTCAGGACTGAGCACTTTTCCATTAAGTTGCCATTTTGGCTTTGTTGGTGTTCCTATCACTGTCATGATCATTGTAACTGCTTGTTTTGTTTATTTGAAGTACTGGGAGTTGCATGCATACTATAGTTGTGCTCAACCATTGGGATACACTGTTAGCATGACATTTATTTTTAAATATCATTTTATGTTCATTGGTCTGGACCATTGTAGTGATATTTTGCTTGTGTTTTAACAAATAAAGCTTGTCTGAAAATCAGACTGCAGAGCTAAACCACTAGAGACCAGGGAGTGGTGGCACATACCTTTAATCCCAGCACTTGGGAGCTGGGCAGTGGTGGCACACAACTTTAATCCCAGAACCAGGGAGATGGAGGCAGGAGTGATACGGCTGGGGGGAGATAGGAATATGAAGCGGGAGGAGACAGGAACTCATTGAAGCCTGAGGCTTGGTGGAGAAAATCACAGTCTGAGGATTGCCCCTGCACTCTGAGGTGACAGTCTAAGGACAGAATTGCCCCTTCGGTCTGAGCATTAGTAGAAGTAAAAGGTAGAAGTAATTGGTAAAAGTAAAAGAAGTAAAAGAAGCTGCACTGCTTCTCTGATCCCTCAGCTTCCATTGCTTAATATCTGACTCCAGGTTATATTTGTTAAGACCAATTAGAATCCATGCTACTGACACCTGCACTGGTCGATTCCCCCACTAAATATACAGGAATTTGTCCCTAAAACTAATTCATTCACTTACCGTCTGTCGAGATAAACACCTGTTTGCCAGTTGCCTTTCTGAAGCACAAAACAGAGCAATCCAGTCCCCCAGAAAAAGATCACAAGAAGAAATCTTGGCTAGCATCCCTATCTTACCTGCCACTAGCCTGGTTGCTATGTTGCTTTAACGCCCCAAAGATGCTCTGAAGTTCGCTGGAAAAGCTGCAGCAGTAGCAGTAAAATGTCTGTTTAGAAATCTACGCATCACAGCCATAAAAGCCAGGAAACGACTTGTATATATGTTTTATTGTCTCATCATTGGCAAGAATTTTTTAAAGTAATCATTGATGATAGAAGCAATGTGTGTTAGGAAGAGGCACTGTGACCTGCTTCTAAATGTGGTACAAAGGCCTGCATGATTCATGTGGGAAATGATCACCAATCTTTTAAGTTCAAAGCCTATGACCTAGCAATTCCACTTAATATTGGCTTTAGAGAAACACTCACGTGTGTCCTCAAGGAGTATGTTAAGGATTTTTCATTACCCTGTGGCTCATAACAATCCAACTAAAATTAGAAGTAAACTATTCATTAATAGAGGCTCAGTGTGTCCAAGATATACAGCACAATGCAGTTTAAAAGAATGGGACAAATTAGAAACATTAACTTTGTAAGATCTCAAATGTACATATGCTGTTAAATCCACCAAACAAGTTGCAGAATAGTAGCCATGATTCCCATATGTGGGAACACACACACAAATCTATAAATCTTTATTATACATTCAGAGAAAACTGTCTGGAAAGATAACTATGAATGTAAACTGAAAATGTTTCCCTAAAGAAGACTGAGATGAGGGCTGTGGTCAACACTATTTGCATCATTTGAATTTTTATAATACCAACATGATCATGTGCCATGCATATAATTTATAATAAGGAAAACTTAGAAAAGAAAATCTTATTTGCATTTCCACTGCCCAAAGTGAAGTTGGAAGGTTCACTCAGACAAGCTTTTCAAGGTTTGCGATGAGCAGATTCTGTGGCAGATGCCATGGAGCTAAGAACATGAATGAGCAATGGGCCCCGTCCTCCAAGGACTTCTCTTCCAGTTGAGACAGAATATGCATCCATGAAGATATTCTCTAAAAGTAGATAAGCTTCTACACCTGTTCGCAGAGAAGCAGAATGCACTATACACTGGAGAGAATGACAAAGGTGTCAGGCAGACTAGGTAGCTGCTGAGTAAGACTACAGAGGCACTGCAACTGGGTGGGAGGGAGCATCTTTTTCTGTTCAGTCTAGGGCCTGACTGAGTGACACACAGGCAGAGTATCCCAATCGCTTCTCATAGTCCCTCCATGCTCCCCAGGCAGCTCTGTTCAGTGATAGACTCTTCTTTCTGGGCTCATTCCCAATGAAAGCCTAGCCATGCTACAGCTCATCTAAAACTGTGAAGAATCCAAGAATTACTTCAATTTGGCTTTGAAAGATGTTGTGGATTTTTTTTTCTTTTTCTCCCTCTAGCAGATTTAAGTTCCCTAATTATCTTCTGCTCATCGGATGCTAAAATGAGTTTCCATTTTCTAGGCCCACATTGTCAAAACTGTCTCTGTCTGATTCCCATTCTTCATTCTGTCCCTTCTCTCCCAGCCACCCTTAGCCAACTCGGGTCCCATTTAAGTCAGGCTGTCAGGGAGTCGCACTCTCTGAGGTAGGTGAAAAAATGGGAACTAATGAGTGAGTCACTAAACAATTGATATATTATATTTATTCCAGGAATGCACTTTTAGGCTAGGATGAGCATGTACCCTTAAAGCTCCCTGATAAATAATTAACAGTAAAAGTTTCAGCCAATTGCTCCAAGATTGAAACAGAAGGTATTTGGAGTCCTTGACTCATCCTATCAGTGTGGGTCTCTATGCTGGGTAAATGAACTTCCAGGGAACACATTAGATAAGACTCTCAGGGCCCGGAGTTTCTGCCATACCACTTTCCTGGAGTCCTGGAACACTCCAGAGGAATCTAAAAACCTGGACTCTCAGCAGGTTTCTGGACCATTTGGTTCCATATTTAATGAACTTTTGGCCTTGTTTGTAAGCAAGCTCGTTTCATTAGGTTTGTACCATAATTACTTTCAGCACAAGCGAGGTGCCTTTGTCATCCCAACTAAGCTAGTACCCGGAATAGTTTGTCCAGAATTCAAGAGACTGAATGGGCTCACCCTTCCCTCTGCCAAATTAAAGAAATACAAACACTTGTAGTGGAAAATAATTGAGAATATCCTTTATTATTCCTTCCAGTCAAGTCACTACAATTTTCAGATGAATCAGGTTTGTCTTTCCCAAACTGAGAAGGAAAGTTAACTGACTGTGAAGCACAGCTTCACCACAACCAAGCTGAGGCCATGCTAGACTCTTTCAACTGTTTCTACCTCAGTTCTCTGAAAAATAAATAAAGGGATGCGTGTATGCATAGACAGTCAGATTTAATGAACCTGGTCATCAAAAGCAAGGGAGAAGAGATAAGACAAATTCCACTGGGTTTTACATGTGGTAGAGGAAGTTTTCAGTTAAGAGTCAATGTTTTCAGAGTACTCAGTAAGTATGGTTCATGTCATGATTAGCACTTTTCACAACAGCCCAGTAAGGCAGTTACCATAGTGGTTATTGCATGTGTTAAGTATAAAAGATAGGTTCAAAAAGGTTCAATAACCTGCCATGGATCACACAGCAAGCCTGTGGAAAATTCAAATCTAGAGGAGCTGGCACTAGCCCCAGTAGCCTTAGCTCCTTTGCTGAGTTGTTATGCCAGGAAAACTTTAAGCCAGCAGGGGAATCTGCAGGATGTTTTGATATAGGAACAGCAGAGCTATGGGGATTTTTCCATCAGGTGAGACCTGCAGTCCCCACAGTATGGAAGAGCAGCAGGTAGTTCAGTGTATAGGAGCACTAAAGCATAATGCTGCGAATGCTATCACCATGTCCTTGGAATAGCCTCAAGGGTCCAGAAGGACAGGAAAGCACAGACAAAGGTACAACTCCATCAAGTTGAGCTCCATATTTTGAGTCAAAGATTCCAAATATTTCCCCTTCCTGCACAAAACACATAGGATAGCACTCAACCTGATGTATATGCAAACAGTAGTATAAGTTTCAGGGAAAGGAATCTAAAAAGAAAGAATGTCTTAATTTAGAGCTATAATGTATATAATGTATTGACATTATAAAGATATTAATCTTTCAGCTTTCAGTACAGAGCACTGAGAAGGAAAACTAGCATTTCTTAGACTCCAAATGTTCCATTATTATATCATGTCTGAAACTCATTTTTGAGACAAAGTCCCACTATGTTACACAGGCTGATCTTGAATTCTTTATATTTTAGCCTCAATCCACTGAGTGCTTTGGGTCACAGGCATGTGCTATCATGCCTGTGACACAATCTATCTTAAGACAAAGATAACTTGACATGGCTATTTTGTTAAAATGAAAACTATGTCTTTGTGTAGTGGATGCAAGCTGCTGAAGGGTGTCCCCTCAAAATGTCCCTTAGCACTTTCAAATTTGGCACTGGGATATGCAATCTGTTTTTCCCTGTTTCTCTTTGGACCATGAAGTAGAAATAAAAGTCACTATCTACTATGTGAGAGGTGGGGAAAATAATCCATTGCCTAAATACTATATCCAGTAGTACATGGGGAGGCAAGTCCTAGAAAATGTTACAGAGACAATTCTACTTATTTTGAATGACTTCTATTCCCCTTTTTATGACATCATCCCACCCAGACATAACTCCTCTGGTAATACCAGGACCATAGACCTAGTTCTGTGAAAACGGTCCTGAAATATATTGAGGTACCTTGAAGTTGTGATGGAGATAACATGCTGATTGTAATAATTATCATTGTGATCTGGGTTTGATTACTTTGAAGAAGAGGCTCTTGACTATAATTGACAGTGGGATTCATCCTTAAATATATCCTATAAAATATAAAAGTTATTATATAAACATAAGAAACTGAGCAGAATTTGGGCTCAGCACTAAGAGTGCTTACTGTTCTTGCAGAAGACGAACATTCAGTTAACAGTATGCCCCTCACAACTGCCTGTAACTCCAGTTCCAGAGAATATGATACTCCCTGATCTCCTGAATGAATGGGGTGCTCATAAACTCATATGGGAACAAATACAGACATTAAAAATTCAATTAATGCATTACACCTTTAAAAACACAGGAAATTAAGAATATTCCTCTCACTTTCCTACCATAAAGTGAACCAGTGTTTTGAGCAATATATTGGATACTATGGTACCTCTGAAAGTCACCCTTCAGGGTTAAACTATTCATTTCTCCACTTGCTGAGAGTATCAATATCCAGAGAGCTTTAAATCACTCACTCTGAGAACTGTATGACTATAAAAGTGACTGCTCCTATACTGCACCCTGATCCTACTCCTCATAACTAGGCCTATGTATATTATAGGGAAAGTTGCTTTGTCATTAAAAAAAAACTTCATATAAACAAAACCCAATCCAAATTCAACACTATGAATTCAACCATTTAAAGAGGAAATAGCATTGATTTTATCTAAAGTCTTGTAGAATGCTGTCAATCTCATTCTAAGAGATCAACATTGTTCTGACACCAAGGTCTTAAAAATATATCCAAAAACTCAAATCAATGATGAGTGCTCCTCCTGAACATAAATTCAAAACTCTAAAGAAAATTTTATCCCAAACCCAAAAAGAAGAGTGTGGTATGTACTCACTCGTTAGTGGACCTTAGCCATTAACAAAGGACATTAAGCTTACAGCTCGCAAGTCTGCAGAAGCCAAATAGCAAGGTGAACCCAAAGAAAAACATATAAAGATTTTCCTGGAAGTCGGAAGCAAACAAAACCTAGATGGGGATGAGGGTGGGAGTGGGGAGGGGGGGAGGGGGTAGGTGAAAGAGAGGGGGTAGAAGGGAGAAAGGAAGAACCGGGGAGAGCCTGGGTTGGGGGAGGGTGGAGATGCAGGAAGGATGGTTATTGGGGAAGGGAATAAGATATCTACATTAACGGGAGTCTTTTTAAGATTTGCAAGGGACTTGTCTCTTGAGGGGATCCCAGGCATTCATAGGGAGGTCCCAGCTAGGTACTTGGGCAGCAGAGGAGTGGGTGCCTGAACTGAACTTGTCCCATAGTTACTTTGTTGAATATCCTAATCGTCACCATAGAAATTTTGCATGATGAATGGAGATAGAGCCAGAGACCCACATTCACATCAGAACAAGGGATCGAGCTACCAAGGTCCAGTGGAAGAGCAGAAGGAGGGAGAAAATGAGAAAGGAAGTCAGGACCATGAGGGACTGGCCCACCAACAGAGACAGTGTGCTCGATCTATTGGGAGCTCATCAAATCCAGCTGGACCAAGACTGAATGAGCAAATGACCTAACTGGACTCTATGAATGTGACTGCCAGTGGGGACTGACTGAGAAGCCAACGATAATGGCACTGGGACCTATCTCTTCTGCATGTATTGACTATTTGGGAACCTATTCTATATGAATGCGCATCTTCTTAGACTGAGATGGAGGGGGGAGAGCCTAGGGCTTCCCATAGGACAGGGTATCCTGCACCATCTTAAGGAAGCAGGGGGAGGGCGGTGGGGTAGTGGAAGAGTGGGAGGGCCGGGAACAAGGGGAGTAAATGTAAATTTTGCTTTTAACAATAAAATAAATAAATAAATAAAAAGAGAAAATTTTAGCACATAAAGATCAGAGGCAACAGCCTCCACAGGAACAGGTACAAGGGAGTCACCACTGAGGGAGCAGGCCCGAGCCAGAGACCTCTGTGGGATCAAATGCAAGTCAGGGACCTCCGAGGGAGCAGGTCCAAGCCACAGACCTCTGCTGGACCAGGCCCAAGTAAGGGATCTCCAAGGGAACAGGCCCTAATCAGAGACATCTATGGGAGCAGGCTTGAGCCAGTGACCTCTGCCACAGCAGGCCTGAGTCAGCTACCTCAGTTAGAGCAGGCCCAAGGCAGTGACCTCCACAGGAGCAGGCCTGAGGCAATGACCTCCACAGTAGAAGGCTTGAGCCAGTGACCTCTGCCAGAGCAGGCACAAGGCAGTGACCTCCACAGGAGCAGGTAAAATGGAGCTGCCACTGAGAGAGCAGGTTCTAGCCAGACACCTCTGTGGGACCTGGCTTGAATCCTCTGGAGCAGGCCAAAACCAGCAAACTCTGCCAGAGCAGGCCTAAGGTAGCAACAACAGAAGGAGCAGCCCCAAGCAAACAATATCCATGGGAACAGGCCTGAGTGACCCCTGGTATTGCACAGTGATCCTTGGGAGCACTGAGCGACCTCCAGGAACATCAAGTGATCTCTGGGGTGACTGAAACCATGGCCCTGACTGCACCATGAGGAGCAACCATCTGAGCCTTGAATCCACTTATGCCTGGAAGATTTATTACCAGAGGCACAGCCCCAACTACACCAATCAGAGGAAAAGATGGGTAGACAAGATAAGAACACACTGAACACCACAAAGAGCTACATGGCACCAATAAAAACTAGTGGCCCTACAACAGGAAGACTTGAACAACCAAATAAAGATGAAGCATAAGAAAATGACCTAAAAAATAACTTTAGGAGGATGTTTGAGGCACTTAAAGAGGAAATGAAAAAAGTCCCTCAAAGAAATGGAGAAAAAGGCAAACAAAAATTAGAAGAAATCAACACATCCCTTAAAGAAAACCCAGAAAAAGCAATCAAACAGATGAAAGAAACTATTCAAGACATGAAAACCTAAATAGAAACAATTAAGAAAACAAAACTGAGGGAATTATAGAAATGGAAATTATGAGAAAATGATCAGGAACCACAAATGAAAGAATAAAGAGCAGAATACAAAAGATAGAAGAGAGAATCTCAAGCTTTGAAAATACAATAGAGGAAATAGACGCATCAGTCAAAGAAAACATTAAATATAACAAAAGCTTAACACAAAATATCTAGGAAATATGGCACACTATAAAAAGACCAAACACAAGAGTAATAGGGATAGAAGGAGAAGATATCCAACTCAAAAGCATAGAAAATAAATTTAACAAAATTATAGAAGAAAACTTTCCCAACCTAAAGAAAGACATGCATATGAAGATTGCTGTAGAAATTTCTACCACCAGCAGCCTTTAAGTTTCCCATCTATTTGGGTGTAGCCTCATATTATTTATGCTGATGTAAAGCACACATCTGGCCTCTTTTTCAGCTGTAGGATTCAGTTGCTGTTTCTCATTCCAACAGAGCATTGTGATCTGTAAGTCTACCCCTAAGTATATAACCCTCTCTTATTCTCAATTCTGAGCTAGTGTGGGATTTCTTTTAAGTGTCTTTCTTCATCTGGCACCCAATGTGGGGCTTAAACCCACGACCCTGAGATTGAGTCTCATGCTCTGACTGAGCTAGCTGAGCAGCTAGGAAACAACAAGTAGCCTCCTACTACAAATTGGTGTCCATGTGGCCAACTAAAATCCACTTAAAACCTGAGAGAGTTTGAAAAGAAATTATAGACACACACGAAAAAAGAAACAAAGTTTAGCCACATTTATTTTTCAGCTGGTGGCTTGATGCAGCTCCTTTAAGAGAGGTCTTACTGATTCAGTGGCAGTAACTGCATGGTTTCAAAATGGCTGCTTCCTGGCCATGGGCCATGCTGCTAGTACAAATCCTGACTCTTTAGGGAGTCAGAGCATTTGGATGGGGTTTGTGGGAAGTGTGCTATGGCTTGTTTGATAGCAGTGTGGACCAGATGTGTGCCTGTAAGTGGGGCGGTGTGTGTGGCTCTCAGAAGCAGCGAGCAGCTCCGCCATGTTGGAATGGGCATGACAAGCATAGAGTAACATATGTACCCTAGTAATATTGCAGCTTAGATTCTTAAGTACTTTGCATTTTAAAAAGCACTTCTGGTCAGAAAATAATTGCATATATACAATAAAGACAAATCCAGATTTTAAAAAGACCTCTAAATGGCTCACAGTGTTGGATAAATGTATGTAGGCTTGGGAGAGAAAAGAAAAAGAATATAGATGGTTCTAAAAAGAAGTAAATGTTATTTTTTTTTTAAAAAAAGGTAAAATCTTTAAAGAAAAGGAGTACAGACAATCATGGATTTAAAAAAGTAAAAAAGAATAAGCCGTGTAAAGATGGAATATACACAGAGAGTCTGGATTATTTAAATTATTGTGTTTTCTTTGAATTTTTTGACTGTGAAGGAGCTAACTACAGAGAGACATTTCTTTGTATGGGTTGCTAAGTTAAACCAACATAAAGGTATCTTGATTTTAAAATTGGAGTCTAAAGATATGTAGCTCTGGAAAACAAGTTCTTTTGTTTCCATAGAAGATGAGAACCTGTGGATTGCTTACAGAACAATATGGCTTGATGGAACAAGACCCCCTGAAAGGTAGCTAGAACACCTTCAAAAAATTACTTTGCCCAATAAACAGCAAGAAGAAGCTTGGACAGAACTATGCTCATATTTCCAAATATTGTTTGTAAATGTTAATTTCCATTTAAAGGTGGATATGCTGTAGAAATGGATACTTTGCATTGTTATAGATCTCAATTTTGTTATAAAATTATTTCTGCTCTTGATTAAGGTATTGTGTTTATATAGTTCATTTAAAAATATAATGTATAATTAAGAAATACAGGTTAATAGATAATCATCTATAACAGTCAAGCTTGTAGTTATGTTAGATTTTCTAGACTTATAGAAATATATATCAGTTAGATAGGTATTCTTCAAATCTTTCAGAGACCTTCAGAATATGACATTTAAAATGTTTAAGAACTTAAGACTTTTCATGACAGTGACACACATCTGCTCCTTGAAGCACCAAGCTACTTCAAGAGGATGATGGGCATTGAAGAGGCCCCTTATGGAATTGGTTGACCATTTGGCAAGAAACTGCTATTGCCTAGAATGCTTGATAAACTAGGCATGCAGGACCTTCAGAGAAATAACTGCTAAACTTGCCTAAAGGTAAGATGATCCTTCAGGGTTCTGCTTCATGAAAGATTCTGCTAGACATTCTGCAGGACACAGAAAAATGTGACGGACAATTTGCCCATATAGGTGGAACTGTCTTTGAAATTTTCTGCTTCTTAAAAAAGTCTGCTGGATAATATGGGCCTGTGGGCTGAACATGGATGCCCCAATGGTAAAGAAAAAACTTTGGGTGACTGTCCAAGCAGCGAGAAGTCTCTGTCAAAACCCAAGTCCAAATGAATCAAAAATCTCAACATAAAGCCAACCACACCAAACCTCATAGAAGAGAGAGTAGAAAGCACACTTGAATGCATTAGCACAGGAGACCACTTCCTAAATAGAACCCCAGTGTCACAGACACTGAGAGAAACAATTAATAAATGGGACCTCTTGAAACTGAAAAGCCTCTGTAAAGCAAAGGACATTGTCTACAAGACAAAATGGCAGCCTATAGAATGGGAAAAGTTCTACATTAACTCCACATCAGACAGAAGTCTGATCTCCAGAATATACAAATAACTCAAGAAACTGGTCATCAAAATAACAAGTAATCCAATTTTTAAAATGTGGTACAGAACTAAACAGAGAACTCTCAACAGCGGAATCTAAAATGGCTGAAAGACACTTAAAGAAATGTTCAATATTCTTAGTCATCAGAGAAATGCAAATCAAAACAACTCTGAGATTCCATCTTACACCTGTAAGAATGGCCAAGATCAAAAACACTGATGACAACTTATGCTGGAGAAGTTGTGGGGAAAAAGGACTACTTCTGCATTGCTGGTGGGAATGCAAGCTGGTACAACCCCATTGGATATCAGTATGATGATTTCTCAGAAAATTAGGAAACAACCTACCTCAAGACCCAGAAATATCACTTTTGGGTATATACCGAAAGGATGCTCAATCATACCACAAGGAAAACTGATCAACTATTTTCATAGCAGCATTATTTGTCAAACCTGAACCTGGAAATAACCTAAATGCCTAAAGAAGATGTGATACAATTACACAATGGAGTACTACACAACAGAAAAAAATAATGACATCTTGAAATTTGCTGGCAAATGGATGGATCTAGAAAACATCATGTCAAGTGAGGTAACCCAGACCCAGAAAGACAAATATATGTACTCACTCATAAGTGGCTTTTAGACAGAGCAAAGAAAACCAGCCTACAATTCACAATTTCAGAGAACTTAGACAACAAAGAAGACCCTAAAAGAACATACATAGATCTAATCTACATGGGAAGTAGAAAAAAGACAAGATTTCCTCAGTAAATTGGGAGCGTGGAGACCATAGTAGATGGTAGAATGGGAAGGGAGAGGAAGAGAGAAGAGTGGAGGAAAATATACAGCTAAGTAAAAACAATAAAAACTAATTTTTGCAACAGAATTCATCAACATAAAAAATATATATCATGATAAAATGTGATACATACAAGGACGAAAAGATTAATTTACTATTATAAAAATCAATGTAATTTGTTATATTGAAAAAATATCTTTAAACATGAAGACCTCAATAGAGACATAAAAGATACTTGATAAAATACAACATCTAATCCCAATTTTTTAACATTCATTATAGCAAGAAAAAATTTTAATTTTATAATGAGGAACATATATGTGGGAAATCTCCATCTAATACCATAATTAATGTTGAAAAGCTAAATGCTTTTTACCTAAAATTAGGATCAAGGAATTTTTTATGTCCATTCAACAGCATACTTAAGATTTGCTCTATATAATGAGGCAAGATGATATAAAAGACATTCTAACCAGAAAGAAATAAGTAAAATTGTTTCTATTTGAGGACTGCATGATTGCCTATGTTGAACAATCCTACAGGTTCTACATAAGAGCTGCTATAATTAATGAATCATTGAGAAATGCAATATTAATATATAATAATTATATATCTAGCAACTAATGACTAAAAATTGAAATTTTTCCAGGTGGTGGTAGGGCATGCCTTTAATCCCAGCACTTATGAGAAAGACACGGAATCCCTCAAATCAGACAGTCTATCTAAGCAACATCTGCTGGTCCTGATCTCATGGAGAATGTAAATCTGAAAAACCAAGTATGCTTGAGATACCACACAAAGTCCCATAAAAAGAATTAGGGACACAAACTGGTAACATACTAAGAGATTATTTATGCTTTCGTGGTGGAGACTGAATCCAAGCCCTTACTCGTGCTGGATTGCTGAACTATACCCACCGCAGAAAAGTGTTTGGGATTTTGGTTTGCTTTGGTTTCTTTGTCATTTGTTTTTTTTTTTTCCAAGAAAGTCTCGCTGTATAATCCAGTCTATTCCAGAGCTTACTCTGCAGTCCAGCCTGGCCCCAAAGATCATCATCTGCCCAAGTGCTGTGATAAGGGCTTGAGCCGCCACATTAAGTTTACAGGAGCAGCTTTGTTTTGTTGCATACAAAATTTCTTGCCTGTGAAAACCCCTTCAAGTTGCACAATTCTGCCTAAGTCACTCTTTCTTGTATACATCTGGCCTGCCTCCTGCCCCTTTTCTCCTGAGCTGCATTTGTTACAGCTGGTCTTTGCTGCGTGGAGTACTCTTTTGCTAGAAATTGTCTTAGCTTGCAGTTGCCTCAACATTCTCTGTCGGCTACCAGTCTGGAATTAGACACTCTGTAAAGATTATTGGGAACCAACACAAGTGATACCACTGCAGAGTCAACACTCCAGAGGGAGTAGAAGTGCACTGCTTCCAAAAACAACAGAGGAAGCCAAGCCCAAATCCAATTTTCCTCAAGCACACTTGGGAACAACCTAAACACATGCATGTGCATGCATGCACTCACACACACACACACACACACACTTCACTGAGAGGTAAATCTCTTTGGGAAAGGCTTCTTTGTTCCAGATTACCCAGGATCCACTACTACTCATCTTGCTATTCATGCCACACACTCACACATGTTGTACACATTGTGCACATGCACACTGAGACTTGCCCTCCCTTCAGGTAGACAGAAGAGGTACAGATAACCCAGGACTCTGTCCCACCCCCTACACATAGCTAAAGGCAGAGTTGGAACTAGAACTCTGCCCTTTTGCTAAGTCATATCCCAGGCATAAGCTCAGCTAGTGTACAGAGTAAGTGTAGGGAAAAGAACAGTAACTTAGCTGGGCCCTACAGTACCAGTATAATTAAACTGAAAGCAGTATGGAAGACACTGCAGTACTATAATTGAGGCAAAAGAATGATGGGAATAGCTTCAGTAAGTGAAGCACAAAACACTGAGAAACAGTGAAAGGTCCACCTTGGTGGAAAGATTGCATGTATGCCGAGTTCTGATGAGAGCAAAGGCTGATGCGTTCCTTGGAAAAGGAGCACAGCACTGTGTTCAAAAACACAGACTTCAACTAGACTGCCTCTGGGGTGGATCTTAGCTTCTCTAATCACTTGAGATATAATTCTGCCAGTTTCTTAAACCTGAGACTCATTCTCCTCACCTTAAAAGTGGGAGCAGAATAGAGTCATCATGAGGGGATTGAGGATCCAGGGAATTCATACACGTAACTTGGAACACTGGCTGCTACAGAGACATACTTGCGTGATGTTCCCTGCTATCACTTCTGAGAAGAGCTGTACATTGCACCTGAAATGTTTCCCAAAGGCCAGTAGATTAAAGGCTTATGTCCCAGCTTGATACTATTGAGAGGTGGTAAAAACTATAAGACACAGAACCTAGTGGGAGGCCTTCCAGTCACTGGAGGAAGAGATAAATGACCCACTCCTCTCCCTCTCCATTCCTATTCCTCTCATTTATTCTTAGCCCTGAGGCAAATAACTGCTCTGCCTTCTGCTCTCTGCCACAATGTATTGCCAGAGGTCCTAAAGTAAGAAAACCAATTGACTCTGGAGTGAAACTTTCAAAACCATAATCCACAAAACATATTTTCTCTTTATATATCAGATATTTCAAACTTTGTGTTATACTAATGGAAGGTAATTAATATATGGGGATGAATGGTAAAGGGTTTTTGAAAGCCATTATGGAATAATGGGCAATCAAATCCTTTGGTGTCTTCAGTCTCTCCGCCATCCTTCTCCATGACATTAGCTACATGAAGGTGTCATTATTCCTCAACTGGAGACGCAGATCTGCCTCAAATTGTAGTATTCATCCTACTCAGCACTCTGAAACTCGACCTCAGTTCACTGTCGTCAGCAGCTTAGCCCTGACGTCAGGACCTAGATTTTTTCCACTATTAACTTTGTTCTTTATTTCACATGATTTAGTAAACAATAATGTATAGTAGTTAATGTTTTGCCTTTTGTGTGATTGCATGCTATTTATGCATATTCATGTATATGCATGTGCACATGTGAGGCGGAGATGTATATGAATGCACGGGTACATCTGACCATAGAGTTTTCTAGAAGACAACTTTGAGTGTCATTCCTCAGTTGCCAGCACCTTTCTGTTTCTTTCTTTGAGACAGGTTCTTTGTCTGGTCTGAAACTCACCAAAAAAGCTAGCCTACCGGGACAGTGAGCTTCAGGGGTGTGCATGCCTGTGCTTCCAAAGCATTGGGGTTACAAGTCTGTGTCACCCTGCCTGGTTCTTATTGTTGTTTTACAAAGATTCTGCAGTTTCATATCAGGTCTTCTTGCTTAAGATGGAAACAACTGTATCCACTTCCCTATCTCCAAAGCCTTTCCTTTCTTATGTTTATAGGCATAACACAAACAAAACTCTTGTTTTTTTTTGTCTTTTTTTTATTATTGTTAAAAAAATTTACGTTTACTCCCCTTGTTCCCAGCCCTCCCGCTCCCCCACTACCCCACCACCCTCCCCCTGCTTCCTTAAGATGGAGCAGGATACCATGCCTTATGGGAAGC
>JAQHUG010000260.1:724865-742222 GCA_028555095.1 Dicrostonyx torquatus | reverse complement strand
GACACTCTGGGGTGTGGGGCACAGAAAAGCCGGGGCCAATGTCCCAGCCCTGCCGCAGGCCAATTCCCGCGGGGAACCGGGGTCCCGTCAAAGGGGAGCCTTGCCCAGAGACCCTCTGGGATGTGGGAGCCAGAAAAGCTGGGGGAAGGGGAGAGGAAGTCTCCAATCTAGCAGAGCGGCTAGGGGCTAGAGTTGATCTTACCCTCAGTTGAGCTGGTGGATCTGAAGCTGTGGCACTCACCAAGGACCCGCCGCCATGGAACAACAAAACTCTTGTTAAAGCACAGAATTACTCCCACTGCCCATTCCCAGCTCTCTCCTCACTAGTCTTCTTCTTCCCAAATATATGTTATCCATATAAATAAAATATAAGTTCCATTCATGACAGAGAACATGCAATACTTAATAGGATGATATCCAGTGTCATACAGTTTATTCGGTCTAAGTTATCCAAATTATTACATAACACAGATATCCCAGTGACCCAGGTACCCCAGTGATCCTTCCTCACTAATTGTCATAACCTTTTCCCTTCCTCTAAAGCTGGTGCTGGTACTCTTGTAGCCCCAGACTCCACCAAGAACTAGACCACTGCCTTATACTCATCAGCCCTCTATTCCAGTCTAACAGTGAGCCCTTACTGTCAGATTTCCATTAGGTTGACCAAATTCAAGCTTGGTTGTACCTACCTTTAGAACACATCTCTAGATTCCTGTAATGATGTTTCACTCACCTGTCAAGACATATGTGCTACTTGTGTTTAACACCTGACACAGTAGATATGTCAGGATTACCACTTGCCAAGCCTTATGGTGCCGTGTTCTGCCTGTTGGATTATAATTAGTTCTCTTGCAAGCACTGTTGACCTTGGTGAGAACGAAGGTGAAAGTACATCATGCAGGTCAACATTACTGTGCTAAGGAGATTGAACCTGATGCGAGATATCAGTTTTCTCTAGGGCTTTTGGTATCTCACTCTAGCAAAATTGAAGATTTGTAGCAAGCACTTTTAATTTACATGGACATTTATTAATTTATGCATCTATATATTTTATAAAGACACAACAACAGTAATGTTATGCACATGAGAGCACAAACAAATAGATTAAAAATAAATTAAAAATGGGCAATCCACATCTATGGGTTCTGCATTCTCAGATACAAGTAATCAAGAACTGAAAATACTGGAGGCTATGGGTGTGTATTAAATATGCACAAACATTTTTCTAGTTACTATGCCTCTAAGTAGTACTGTATGGAAAAAGCTCACCCCCCAGAGCAAGATAGTACCTGTTCTAGTGGCTGGAAGGCACAGGTGAGACCTTTTATATCACCAACCTTGGTGGCAGAGGGACTGTGTCTACCACTAATCCCACAGATTTGGGTAACATATCCCAATCTTTAGAAAGTCTGTGCCAAAATGTCAGTTCCCCATGACATCAGCGGTCCTTTCCCTGGACATTCTATTGTATCCTAGAGAACCTGGAATTTTTCTGATGTCATCTATGTTGTAGCAACACCAAGTGCCCTTGGAGAGTTCCTTCAGTGCCTTTGTGGTTTACCCATGAGCATGTTGGCAAGACTGAGGCATCTTGTAGGAAGAGAGAATGGAGAGGGAAACGAGACCAGAGAGAGGCAGAAGAAAAATGGCCCTCAGCTTCAGTGTAAACCATCAAGAAACAAATAGTTCAGAGGAAGGTACCATAAGTCCCGGACAGAAGACTGAAGGAGGGGCCGCTGGAGAGCAACCATCTCCCCAAACCGTTCTCACCAAGAAGCAGAAGGTGAAGAGTCTGACCACTCAGCTACAGCAAATGACCAGAAAGAGAAATGAGCTGCGGGATCACCTGATCTCCATCACTGAAGAACCCACAGACAATAGGACCAGGCCCTATCGCAAACCAAACCCTTTATTTGAGAAGCTGAAGTGGAAGCATGAAAGGGTCATGTCAGACTTGCAGCGCTTGGAGGATAAGAAGAACGAAGTCACAGAGAAATTCAATGAGCTCGCCAAGGAGTCATTCTTCTACTGCAATCTGCAGTACCAGCTCCTGATGGAGAAGTATCAGATGGAGGATAAGGTAGACTTGCTGAACCAGGAGAATGAGAAATTGCTGGAGTACTGGGTCCTGTTGCAGAAGCACTTGGAGGATTTGCCGTTGGTCTTTCAGGACCAAGAGGAAGAGAACAGAGACCTGCAGACCCAGAAGCATCAGGAGCAGCAGAGCCTGGAGGAAAGTCTGCAGTCCCCAGTGACGCAGAATGAGCTAGTCAACCAGGAAAAGAACTCGACAGTAAATCTGCAGCATCACGTGACCGTCTCCCAGATGAGGTCAGAGAAACTCCAGCATGAGCCAGAGCAATCCTCAGCATGGGATGAGAGCTTCCCGCCAACAGAGCTGCTGCGGCAGGAACACTAAGGGTCACAACCAACACCCTTCAGAGGACTGAGGAGGCCGAATAAAGCCACAAACAACCCAAACCTATTGCTCCTCAGACCAAGACATGTCTTTCTAATTGTAAACTCAGCATTGAGGCAAATATCAACCTCCTACCTATAGGTGATCTATCCCTAATCTGAGCCTTGTGCCTGTTGGCTCACTGCTTCTGGAGGATAAACCATCAGAAAGAAGCTTGAGATACAGAAAACCCCATCAAGAATGATGAAAAAAACCAACATCAACCAGGAAGTTAGACACAGCAGCAAGGAGGGAGGATATCGCTCTGCCCATAGTTACTCTGAAAGCTTGTGGCTGAGAACGTGTCTAAGCTAACGGAGTGCCTGGCCTTCAAAGCTCCAAAGTAGCCTGGTTGCATTTATCTTGAAAAGATTGTGACAATTTGTGCCTGCCTTCCTATTTGTGTCCAAAGTTGGCCACAGGGTGGAACAGTGCCACTAAGTCTGCATGAAGAAAATGTTCTTTAGTGTAAATTTCTTTGCTTGATTTTTAGGTTTAGATTTGTTTGCATTAAGATTTTTGCTTTCTTTGTTATCATTTGAGGTTTTGTTATTTCTTGGTTCTTTAGTTCTTGTTTTTTATTTGACATTTGCTAAGGCTATATACACTGTATATACTGCATCCCCTGTTTAAAACCCCATTGAGTCAAATGGCTGTATTTTCATAAATAAAAAAGCAAATTCTAACTCAAAAAAAAGAAAGAAAGAAAGTCCGTGCCAAAAGACCCAGTCCACTGCGGTGGATACAGTTTTGATGTTTATCAACACGAAATGTGCCAGAGACTTGGGTACACACCCTGTGACACTGTACAGACCCTTTAAAGAGCAATCTAGGTCATCGTTGACTCAGGTGATAAAGAGTTTGTTTCCATCATCACAAGAGCCCCACTCTGGACAGATAAATGTGGTGCAATACCTCATTCTCTAAGGTAGGTCACATAGTAAACCTAAGACTTTCCTCAAGAGCGATGGACTGGTGATGTATAACAATGGGAAAACCCTAGTAGCCTCCATTCCCAAGTCTGACAGCGGGTAGAGCCTCTAGAACAGTTTCAGTGACACAGAGAATGGCATGTCTCCCATAATTCTATGTTGCTAGAGGCGCAAGTTGTGTCCTGCCCGGCTCCCGGCCACACGTCCGCATGGCTATACCTGGAATACATAAATTACACACAAACTGGATTCATTTAAATTCTGCCTGGCCCATTATCATTAGTCTTTTCATGGCTAACTCTCACATCTAAAACTAACCCATTTCTGATAATATGTATCGCCACTTGACTGTGGCTTACCAGCATGAGTCTAATCAGTGTCCATCTCGGGCTGGAGCATCATGGCATCTGGAACACTTCCTTTCTTTCCCAGCCTTCTGTTCTGTCTGCTCTGCCCACCTAAGGGCTGTGTCCTAGTCTACAATTCTATTGTACCCATCATCACTTGTAGCTGACCTTGAGCCATTAATCCATTTCAGGAATAGGAAGCCTACAGTATCTTGGGCCTGGGTCCTACTCCAATAGTATGCTGGTCTTGGGAAGTAGTGGCACACAGTGGCCTGCCTGTGTTTGGTGGTCTGTTCATTCACAGTGATCCTGGCAGAATACCACGGTGCCTGACCATAGATCTGTGACTATAGATGAGAAACCTGGCCCTATTGGTGCTTCCCGTCAATGCCAGTGTGTACTGATTACTTTCTGAGCAACACACCCGCTATGGGTTTGCAAAAAAATCTGGGTGTGGCTTGCCCTCTAGTGGTAAAAACGGGGATAACATGCACAAAGAGGACTAGCCAAACTATCTTGACAGCCTCTAGTGCTAACACAATGGAAGTGACAACAGACTCAAAGGCCACTAATGTAGACTTTCCAGAATAGACAGGCACAGATAAAACCCAGTTTAGTAACAAGTTTTTCTTTCTTTTCTTTTCTTATTTATTTATTTATTGAAAAAGAAAACAATCTTTTTTCATTATACGTACCAATTCAAGTTCCCACTCCCCTCTTCCCATTCCTTCATACACCCTCCCACTCCACCCACATCCAATCCTCAGAGAGAGTAAGACACATTGTTTTGGGGAAGATCCAAGGCACTTCCTACTATATCTAGGCTGAGCAAGGTATCTCTCCAAAGAGAATAGGTTCCCAAAAAGCCAGTACAAGCAGTAGGGATAAATCCTGGTGACATTGCCAGTGGCCCCTCAGTCTGCCCCAGACATGCAACTGTCAACCACATTCAGAGGGGCTAGTTTGGTCCTATGCTTGTTCCTTCCCAGTCCAGATGGAGTTGGAGCTCCCATTAGCTCAGGTAAACTGTTCCAATGTGTGTCCCCACCATGGTCTTAACCTCTTTGCTCATATTCTCACTCCTCCCACTCTTCAACTGGACTTTGGGAGCTCAGTCCAGGGCTCCGATGCAGGTCTCTGCCTCTATTTCCATCAGTTACTGGATGAAGGTTTTATGGTGATTTTTAAGATATTCATCAGTCTGACTATAGATTGTCAAACCAATCCTGTACAATAAAGGAACTTCCGGAGGCATCACCATTCCTGACACCAAGCTCTATTACAGAGCTACAGCAATGAAAACAGCTTGGTACTGGTATAAAAACAGAGAGGTTGACCACTGGAATTAATATTAATATTAATTGATATTAATCCACACACCTATAAACACCTGATTTTTGACAAAGAAGCTAAAATTATACAATGAAAAAATGAAAGCATCTTCAACAAATGGTGCTGACATGACTGGATATCAACATGTAGAAGAATGACAATAGATCCATATCTATCCCAATGCACAAAACTCAATGGATTAAAGACCTCAGTATAAATCTGACCACACTGAACCTGATAGCAAAGAAAGTGGGACGTAGTCTTCAATGCATGGGCACAGAAGACCACTTCCTGAATATAACCTCAGTAGCACAGACACTGAGAGTAACAATAAATACATGGAACTTCCTAAAACTGAGACGCTTCTGTAAAGCAAAGGACACAGTCAATAAGACAAAAAAGCAGCTTACTGAATGGGAAAAGATCTTCACCAACTCCACATCAGACAAAGAACTGATCTCCAAAATATAGTAACAAGTTTTTCAATGCACAGATAAAATCACACATTCTAAGTACCAAGAAATTATGGAAAACTACAGCCTTACGTACTCAAAATAAAGAGGCTGAAACTGACCACACAGCACAGGAAATCTCTTGGGTAAAAAATTTCAAACAGCTTTCTAAAAAAAAAAAAAACTCAATAAGCTAGAAGAAAACATAGAAATTATTCAATACCTGAAGAGAGAAACTTCATAAAGATATGGAAGTTACTAGTAAAATGAAACAAAATTCTTGAGTTGAGGAATACACTCCATGAAATGTAAAATGAGAAAGAAAGTATCAATAGCAGAATAGACCAAATTAGTAAGCTGTAAGACAGGCTACTAAAAATGTACAATTTGAGGATAAAAAAGCAAAGGAAATGATGAGAAATGAAGAATGTTTACAGAATTTTGGGGGAAATCTTTAGAGGACAAATAATTAGTGTGGTGCTTTATCTTCATTTTCAACCCAACTAAAATTGCACAGGAGATACAAGGTGTATCCTCGAAGGGATTTATACACAGGTTTCAGTCAGGAGGGAAGATCTATTCTGAGTGTAGGTGTCATCATCCCATAAACTAGGGTTCTGGATTGAATAAAAAAGAGAAGAACATTAGCATTCATCTCTCACTGCTTCCTCACTGCAGACACTGCCATGGCTTCCCACTGGGGTGGAGAATGCACCTTTTTTTTTTTTTAAACCGTTTTCCCTTACGTTCTTTCTGTTGGGTATTTTATTGTAGCAATGAGAAAAGTAACTCATGCAATTTGGAGATGGCATTTCCAAAAGGATTCGAAAATGCCAAAGATGCAAAAAGCATACTGAAAGAAATAACAGAATACTTCCCAATCCTACAAAAGGACACAAATATCCAGGTACAAAAAAAGTCGATATGGTCAACAGCCATATTTTATTCAAACAAGTCTGCCATAAAATATTTTTTAATAAATGATAAAACATTAAAAAATGATTCCCAAGACTACACAACCAAATAAACAAATAGCACATATGTGTCTCTGTTCTCAGTGTAACGGTACAGACCTAGAGACAAGAGACAGTGCAGTGCGATGAGATTTTCCCAGTACTGAGATAAAAAGAACAGAAGCCAAGAATACTATCCAGCAAAGCTGTCCTTGAAAATGCAAATGAGATAAGGACATTCCCAAACAAACAAAAGCTTACATAATAGATCCACACCAGCTCTGTCCTACAAGAAATGCTTAAGGAAGTTCTTCAAACTGAAAGAAAAAGATATTAATGAGTAAAGAAGAAAACGTGAGACAGAATAAAACTGAGTGGCCAGAGTGTGTACAGTCATAATATGTTTTATATCAGAAACATGTGTACCATACATGCACATACTGTAGAGATAAGAACAGTTAAAAAAGACTAAGAGCTTCATTAAATGTTAAGAGGCAGTGAATCGTGAAAGATATGGAACAGCACACGAAAGTCAAAGTAGGGGAAGAGGAGGATAAGTATCTATTAGGACATCGACCCTGTTTTTCTGACCCTCTTTGTAATCATATTAACTTACTACCATTTCAAACAGCTTGCTATCATGAAAAAGCCTTTTATAATCCTCATGACAACCACAAAACAAAACTTTATCACAGAAAAGCAACATATAATAAGCAACGAAACAACACACACAATGTTAGACTAAATCATCAAAGTTGACTACAAGAGACTGAGGAGGAAATAAAAAGAAAAGCAGAACAAAACTTGAAAACAAGAGAAAATAGGTGTGATAATTAGCATGCATGCAAATTGATTAAATTCTCCAATTAAAAGATATGATTTACTAGCATTAAAAAATCTGTGACCTACTTTACAAAAACACACTTTATTTCTAAAGACAGAGACTGAAGTGAAAGCATAAAATAAGAGATTCCATGTCAACTGAATTGGAGAGATGGCTCTGCAGTTAACAGCACATGGTGCTCTACAGAGGATTAGAATTCAGTTCCCGTGACTCACATCTGGCAGCTGACAACTTCCTATAACCCCTGTTCAAGGAAATCCAGAACATTCTTCTGGCCTTTTGGGGAACACACACACACACACACACACACACACACACACAGACACACATACAAGCACATACAGAGTCTTCAGCCCCACACACACATACACACAAACAAAAATAATAAAAATAAATCTTTTGTAAAATAATGATACCATTATTATATGTAATTGGAAACCTTGTCACTCATTATTTACTTTGATCTAAAGACTCTTTTATGTAGTTCTGAAACCATATAAGCACAAACAAAAAAATGGACTCAGCAAGTTGTATTTATATGTTTGTGCATTGTGTGTATGTATATATATATATATTTATAGTCAAATCTGAAATCATGTACAAACAAGCAACACTACATAGACTCAGCAGGTTATATTTATATATTTACACATACACATACACACATATGAACACACATAACATTAATAATCAAAGAAAAATTGGAAACTAGACTATGAAATTAAGATGGAGTAACAGGAGAGGGATTTGGAAAGGACACAGAGCGGGTTGGAAGGAGGAAAGCGAAAGGAGAAAATGATGTGATTACATTTCAATTACAATTAAAATAGAAAAATGTTTTATATTTTTATAATGAATCTAGCACTTAATGGCTGAGATATCTTTCAGCCCTAGAGAAATATTTTAAACTTAAGAAAAACATCAAATTTTCAATATTGTCAAAAAAACCATGATACATTATAGCAACCATTTATATGGCACTTACCTTTTATTATGTATTAAATTAATATGCAGATTGTGAAAGAATTACATATATTTGATGAAAAGACTTGATAAGGGACTTGATCATCCACAGATTTTATATCCATGGGAGGCCCTGGAACCGATCGCCCACAGATGGAGAGCTGTTAATAGGTGTTCTAGCATATTTTCCCACAGGAGTTGTGCATCTTAGAGATGCCTCAGTGGAAGCCATAAAGTAGAATATGGCTTGGAAAAGGCAAATGTGGAGACCTACAGAAACACTTCTGTAGCAATTTATGTAATAAGTGATGGTGGCCTAGGCTCAGGCTTGTGGTTAAAGTAATGAAATAAAGACATAGAACAAAATACGAATAAACCTCATAAGTAGTTCACAGTCTGTTGTGAAAGACAAACTGGCAATGTCACATGACCTGTGATAAAGTGCTGACCATCTCTATTCTTAGTTCTGGACAAGAGGGGAACCTGCAGTGTCTGTGCTTTGGAAGATGTGTATCCCTAAGCCATATAAATAACTGCCTTTGTGAAGAAGCTTGTAGTTGCCTCTGTTGCTCCAAATCTGGAATTCACTATTGTAACAGTTTATACTAGAACCCCAAATACCCACCCCATAGCAACTGCTGTCCAGGCAATGATTTTTATATTTCCTAGTCTGTGTCAAAGCAGAAGAAAACCAGGCCAAAATGCCACCCAGGTTTGGGATTTGCACCTTTGCCAACTATGAAGTCTGAACTATCTTGGCATAAAGGAAGGATTTGGACAGTGATAATGCACCGAAAAGGAAAATGACAAATTAATTATGAAATTAACTTTTTTACATATGTAGATGTTTACATAATGAAGTATTAGTTCTAAAAATTTTCTTTTTTCCCCTTTGTTCCCCAATCCCTGGTTCTGAAAGTCTTCATTAATGATCAGTGCTGGCTGTAACTAGAAATGTCTCTCTTGCCTCCCCCTCAACCCTCTCCAGTTCCCGAACAGCGACTCTGAGGTTAAATATTAATTACAAACGGTTTGGCCTATTATCTCGGCCTTATTAACTAGCTCTTACAACTAAATTAACCCATTTCTAATAGTCCTATATCTTACCATAAGGCTCGTGACTTGTTACCCAACATTTTGCTTCCACAGCAGCTGCTGGCATCTCCCCAACTCTGCCTTCTTTTCCCAGTTTCTCTGCTTGGATTTCCCACCTAGCTATATTCTGCCCTGTCATAGGCCAGAGCAGCTTCTCTATTAACCAACGGAAATTAAATAAATTCACACACGGGACTCTGGTGGCACATGCCTTTAATCTGAAGACTCGGGAGGCAGAGACAGGTGGATCTTGGTGAGTTCGAGGCCAGCCTGGTCTACAAAGTGAGTTCCAGGACAGGCTCCAAAACTACAGAGAAACCCTGTCTCAAAAAATAAATAAAAATAAATAAATAAATAAATAAATAATTAAGTCTTTAAAATTAAAAAGAAAATCATTCAACTTGCCCCCAGTCACTCTGTTAGGAAGCAACAAGAGTACAACTTGAATTCTAGAATCCTCTCCCATAAAAATATTAAGAGCACACATTGTACTCTTCATCATTGTGCTATACCTGCTTCAGGAAGTAAACAGAGTAAAGAAACAAGAGCCCATACACTGAAGAAATCATTAGTATTATAAATGATAGGTGAGGTATCTGTCGTTGGCTTTTCCTTTTCTCTCATACCTAATACATATTTTGCCTGAAAGTCTTGTCAAATACATATTCATAACACATATACCCCATAGCTTTCTCTAAGTACCATCAGCCTTGGTCCATGTCATCATTATCTTTTGCCTGGATTGTTCCAATAGCTTTACAAATTGGTCTTCTGTCTCTGGTCTTGCTCTCTGACAATTGATTCTTCACAAAGTGAACAGAGTGATCATTTTAAACATATATACAACATTGGTACATAAAATTCACTTATGACATTCTATTGTTTTCGGAATAGCATATAAATTATTTCCAGAGTCTATTAGAGTTCTTGTTTAAGTAGCCCATGTACACCATTCTGATGCCATTCCCTTCCCATTCAATATTCTATGGGATACTGACTTTCATGATACTGTTCAAAACTGTACCACTTATTTCTATTTCAGGCCCATTTCACGCGATTTCAGGCAATAGAAAATGCATCTCCCCCAGTTGTTTGAACAGCATGTTCTTTCTTGTTAATCAAATTTCCGATCAAATGAAACCTCTTTGGTAATGCCATCTTTTATTATACAGAGTAAATTAGTCTAAGTATGTGCATATATACAATACATTATATGTCATTCTATCACACACTCCTGCTATATTTACTTCATAACTAACATGTGAAATTGTCTTTGATGTGTTTATTATCTACCACCACTACCAGAATGCTAAGTTCACCACTAAAAGATGGATTTTAGTTTTTTTCACTGCTAATCAAATATTTGTTACAAAATGAGTTGGGGGCAGGAATAATGGATACCATACATATTTTTTAAAGTCAGATTTCTGGTTTATGCTACCAACATTAGAAGAATATAAAGATCCTGGCTTAACTATACGCCTCAGATGCTTCTGTAAGCCTAAAGCAATGAAATTCTAATTTACCAGAAATTTGTGTGGCACATGACCCATATGTTGTGCATTCTCTCTGCCTTATCTCCAGGTTACATCTCTGTTTCCATAATCTCTTTACCATCCCTTTGTTTTACTCCCCTGTACTGACACGTTGGGCACTTCTAGGATTGGTTTTTTTTAATTTTTAAAACTTACTTTTTAATTAAGAGTTTCTTAATTCTTTTCAGAGACCACGAATCTAAGGTATTTTCTAAACATATCGTAAAGTCTTTTGTCAACATTCTCCTTTATTCTCCCAAATCTTAGTGGTAAATTCTCTAGTTATTGAACAGTCCACGTAACTCAGAGGATTGACCAAGATAATTGCTATTATATAAAGATGCCAGACATTCTGAATGTCAGAAAAATGTTCCCTTCTCTCTCATTTAAGGTAGGATACACAAAATCAACCTTAAAGTTTGAAAATGGGTTACTAGATCTGCTATAATGCCACTGATTTAAAATTCTATCCCAGGTTTTAAAATTGAAATTAAAGTAATAGATAATGTACAGTAAATTCTCATGCTCACTTTCTGCTGAGTTGACATCAAATCAATCCAATAAGCCCAGTCACTATGAAGGAAAAAAGTCAACACATGTACTTTAACTGAAGTTTTTCATTCCATGGATACACAAAGAACTTTCAAGAATTGTTGGCTTACTGTAGAATCTAAGCCAGTATATACAACTGTCCCTACTGGGTGATAGTCACAGTTCAAATTCAGCCTCAGGGCTATAGACTGTATTCTGACTTTAAACTCATGAATGTTTGACTCACTGTTACTGACAGTTTAGGGCAGCTGCTCAGCACCTTTCATGCTTCATCTGTTCAGATATCTGAGGAAGTTCACATGTGCTTTTGAATAAATTCCATTTTGTGCTGACTTCAAAAAACTCACCTCTACCCTCTTCTATATATTTCTATATCTAGTCATAGTTTCTGAGAGCTATGTCACTCTCCCATCTGCTGTTCCCTTGTGGCAGTCCTCACATCATTCTGCACCTAGTACGATACTGTATAAATGAGTCTCTGTTCAGCAAGGCAGATTATACTCACAGTATCACGCCATCCATGCCCTTCTTCACCCCACATTTCTGTGCTTTGTTCTCCAGGTGTGTCAACTGGGCAGTGTGCTACTTTCCCAGTACTAAAAGGCATTCATTCATTCATGAAGGATTCCTAGACAACTGATCCCAGGACTATGACTGATGAATGTGCTTTCGAATACTGTGTAGCTGCTCTTGTGCCTCTTCCCTTGTACGGCAACCAGTGAGCTGCTTGCTCCACTTCAAGCAGCTGGGATTTGAAATGGACCCAATGAATACAATAATTCAGCATACCCGATTAACTAAAACTGTGTGAGTGCAGGAGACCAAAGGAAATGCTCCTGTATGTTCAAGTCAGGCAACATGACTTCATTAGCTGCCTGAAGTTTTAAATGTGTAACTAGATAGTGTGGAAAAAAATAATGTGCAATAGGGACAAAAGCTGGGGAAGGGGTTGTATTAGACTCTTTGATACTTCCTGGGGATTGACAGCACCAAACTTTAAGTCTATTAAGGACTTATCCATGGATTCAATCCAGAACTGTTACTATGAACTTCCGTTTTCAAAAATCCAAGCCACAAACTGAACTTAAGAACCATTTTGCCCCACCACCACCACCACCACTACAACTTTCTTGATACAAAAATGGTAGAGGAGGAATCAGATTAAAGAAATAGAAAAGGTCCCAATATGTTTTCAGAACTGAGACTGTGAGTAAGCTTGAGTCAGTTAGAATCAACAAAAAGATAAGAGTCAGAAATCATCCAGTGGGAATTCAGCAAGTGACCAACAGAGGATTTGGGAATAAATGGATGGAGAGGGTTTTCTTTAGCAGTTTGCCAACTTCCTATGAAAATATTCTCTGAGACAGAAGAGCATGGACCTCTTCCAGTTTTCTTAAAAGGAGTCTGTTCTCCTTTCTTGTGGAAACTAAGTTATATGCTAATAGAAAAATGTATCACTTGACAATATGAGGTAAAACATCAAGCAATTATTTTTAAGTAACTCAGCATGAGTTTGAATTAGGTGACAGCCATGAGAAAGCAAAGCCAGTACTTTGCCTACCATGAATCCAAAACATTTTTTTAACGTTCTAAGTGTAAACATCTTCACATTAAGCTCACAGGGGGCAAAAACAACTACCAGAAGAAAAAAATTACCCATCAGTCTGAGTTCTTTAACTTTAAAGCAGCTTATAGTGACAATGAAATATTTGCAGCGATCATAGGAGACTCTTTGGGTGCACAGTTTCAGAAAAGGTAAGATACAAAATGCTAAAGAATATACACACGAAGTCGGTAAAATTAAAAGCCCATGGAGCTGGAAGTCCCATGGTTTGAGAGCTGCTAAGTATAACCAAAAGGAGAGGGCCCTTCTTATATAGCCATGTCAGAAGACTATAAATGGAATCAAGATTACAGATGGAGGTAAGTATGGAATCTGAAAAAGTCCTAACAACTTACCTGCCGCTAAGAAAAGAGGAGGTAGTGCAGACGATAGGAATCTAAAATTTACAGTCGATTAAACAGGCAGATAGAGGATGGCCTGGCAGGGCAAAGACACATTACTGCTGATCATATCAGAAAAAAAAACAAGAAAGTTATTCAAACAAAGATAGATGCCAAAGTGATCACCTGCCATGGGATAATCCATTTGTGCGCTGTGAATGTATATTCCTATCATTGGTTAGTGGAGAAGCTGCTTTGGCCTATAGGAAGGCAGGATAGAGCCAGGTGGGAAAACCAAACCGAGAATGCAGAGAGGAAGAGAGGTGGTGTAGAGGGAGCGACTAGACGAGCCAGCCATGGGAAAGCAAGATGTGTTAGAAAACAGGTAAAGCCACAAAGCCATTGGCAAAATGTACATTAATAGAAATGAGTTCGTTTAAGTTATAAGAGCTATCTAGTAATAAACCTGAGCTACAGAAAAACATTCTGCAATTGTTATTAGTTTTGTGTGATTATTTGGAACCGAGCAGCCAGGACAAAAGAAAAGCTCCGTCTCCATTTACAATCGCCATTGAATGCATGTAATGAATATGTCATGATGACCATTATTCTGCACAACTAATGCACGATAATTTTTAAACACAATTGGCAGAAGTCACAAAGGGGACTGATGAACAAACCTGGCTGCTTAGCTGATTTGTCCCGTTTACTTCATCTTCTATTTCTCAGAGAGCCTATGATATCGGAGTTTCCAATATTGACTGGACCTTTAGAAGCAGCCCTTCCTGAAAGCCCAACCTACACCACATACTAACTTAATGAGGATTTGTAGAATGAATTCTTGAAGGCAACATTTTTTCAAAGTTGCCTGGGTAGTTGTAACGATGAGTGAGGGTTTAGAACCACTGCATTAAGGTTCCAAGCAGCTGTAAGTGATTACTACATAAAAGCTTCTGAGTAAATGGGAACATTATCAGAGGCTTAAGGAATAAGCAGTCTTTAGGCTGCAGATGGAAGACATTTGGCAATGAGGGATATCATGGATATTATGGATTTTCCCATGCAGAAACGGTTGTCCAATCCAATCCACCTGCAGTGCAATGAGAGTCACTGTGCATCTGTACAAGTTGGGCAAGTCAAAGAAACAGAATGTGAAGGCCCCGAAATCAGAGCCAGAAAAATTAATCTGTGCAATGTCATAAGCAGTTCAAATGAAGAATCTCTATTTTTGATAGAGAATCTCAAAATCTTGTTATTTTGCTCACTCCCATGTGCTCCCTGTCTCTCTGCCACTGATGTCCTAAAAATTCCTTTTGAAGAAGTCCAAAGTGGTTTCTGGTTAAACAAGGTAAGCATCGTTTTTCCTCCATTTGGAGAAGATAGGTAATGTCTATGTTCTGTTCTCAAAGCTTATAGACCCTGTGTTCTTCAGAGATTAGGAAATGACACGTCTGAAATGATCAGATAGCTGGGCTCTTCTTCCTCGGCCTCTTGGAAAACACCGATTTTCCGAAACTGACGTTTGAAGACTGGAGCTCAAAGCAACTCCAAATTTCTCTCTCAATACATTTCACAATAGATACTTTATTTCCTGGCCGCGAAGAATAAAAACTAACGGGTATAAATTCTCCCAATTTCTTGGATCCCTTGTCACATACTTTTCTATGGTTATACCTATCTTGCATGTTACAGAAGAAAAAGGGTAAATCGAACGCAAGACAAGCCTTCATGTGGAGTGCAACGTTCACTGTTCAGCCTTAACCTCTTGCATTTTGTTGCATATTCTCCTCCACACATTTAAAAATCTGCAAATTTGTCATATGAAGCAAATAAGCAAAGTCTTCTCAGTGATCTATATAGGACAGCTCTACTCTTCACTACCAGCTTTCTTGAACCTATAGTCTGACTTTGATTTCTACTGTTCTGAGGAAATTGTTCTCCTGAAGTCACCAACTTCCTCTTGCTTCCAATAAGACAAATCCTTCTCAGTTCTTAGCCTCTCCTTTAATTCTTTGCTTCTGCACCTGTAAAACATGAATGATAATAGCAGCCTACCTAGAAAAATTAGATGAAATATTGAGCATAACATGCTATGATGGCTATTCTTGGCTGTAACTAATTACAAACCAAAAATGGAGGGCATACCTATGAGGGATTTTTGCTTAATTTGAAGTGAGAAGATTTACTTCTAATCTGGGTCTTTGCTGGTAGGAACACAAACCTTTTATTTGGATCTTTTGAGCTGGGAATCCTCACCTCTAATGTGAACCATGTTTTCTGTTGGAAACCTATATAAAACACAAAGGAAGGAAGCTTTTGCACTTTGCCTGCTTGCTCTCGCCTCACTAGCAAGCTATCCTTTCCCTGGCAGTAGAATCTACTTGTTTTGGATTCCAGCATATACTGAAGACCACCTGAGACATCCAGACTTGTGAAATGAGCAACTACCAGATTCTTAGACTTTCTATTCATAGCCAGCCACTGTTGAATTAGCTGGACCACAGCCTGTAAGTCATTCTAATAAATCCCCTTTATGTATGGATTACATACATAGAGGGATTCATTATATAAATTCTATCACTCTAGAGAATCCTAATCCACATGCTCATCATAGAGCCTATATCACACAGTCAGCACTCAATAACTGTTCATTGTGGCTACTATATATAATAATTATTGCTAATAAAACATACCCCAAACAAAACTATGTGATTTCAAATCTATCTAAGTTTGTTTCTTACCCCTGTATTCATTCAACAAATGAGTTAGGGCTTTATTTTCCATTTCAAATCTAGAAACCCAAGATCTTCTTAGCCTCTTCTCACCCTTACTCCACTCTCCTCGTCTTTCTGCTACTAATGTCACCATTGAGATAAATGACTTTCGTTCCTTTCAGCCCTGAACTTTGCCTCTTGCTGACATGTCAGTGTCCCAGCCACTTCCGCAACTTCATACAAATTTCTTACCTTCCTCACAAAACTCACCAGCCCCTCCCTCCTGAACAATCTGGTTCAATTGCCTCTATGGTCTGGACCAAAAGGGAGCACATTCTACATATTCCACCTGCCTTCATTCAATGTTTATTCAATGTCATTTAATTAAACTATGGTCACATATTCTCGGTCACATATTCTCTGTTGGTTTGTTTCACTATAGAACTCGACTAATGCCCAGGCATAAAATAATGGAAGTATCTCATTAAATATTGTGCTCTCTCTGAGTTTCTGAGTGAAAATAAAACAGATTATAGAGTAATTGAATGAGCGTATTAAGGAAATGATGACAGATACTTTGATAGCTATCTTAAGAAAGTGGCAACAAAAAGAAGCAATGAGATAAGACAGTAGCTGTGGATGATGGAGGGAGTTTTATTTGTCTTTAGAGAACTTGTGAATAGAAAGTAATGAAGAAAAAGAGACTGATGGTATAAGTAAATGAGCTGAAATTGATGGAGTATGTAGTCCCAGTTCAGGAAGGAATAGAAAAATTAACAATTCACACAGAATACCTGGCTTTAAAAAGAATAATAATACTTCTTTAGCATAAATAAGAGAGAAATGACAAGAAACTAAAAATACACAGAAATTCTGACTAGGTGAGAGAATATAAGAAAAAACATAAAAATATATAAGAAACAAGAAGTATCTGATATTCTCTGATGAATAGCTCTCATCTTCTCATGAAGTACAAGCGAGATCATCTTCTGAGCTTATAGGATTTTAGGATCCAGAGTTTCTACACAGAAATATCTGAAATATCCATTGTAGTGAATATGACAGAGTGTCAACAAGCATGAATGTAATAATTGCTGACTGAAGGTGTCCCACAGTCCAGAGGGTCCCTGGGCAAGACTCAGCTTTGGCGCGACCCCGATTCCCCGCAGGATTTGGCCTGCAGGGCAGGGCTGGGACATCGGTTCCGGCCTTTCTGAGCACCACACTCCAGAGTGT
>JAQHUG010000260.1:704190-716882 GCA_028555095.1 Dicrostonyx torquatus | reverse complement strand
AAAAAAAAAAAAAAAAAAAAAAAAAAAAAAAAAAAAGAAATATAAAGTAGATTCTTTTAAAAATCTATTAACAAAAATCAATCAAGAGGGACTTTAGAGATGGCTGAGTGGGTGAAGTACTTGCTGAACAAGCATGGGGATCTGAATTCAGATCCTCAGCACATCTGCAAAATGTTCTGTGTGTCTATGAGCATCTGTACACACAGCATAGGAAGATGGAGACAGGTGCATCCCCAGTGTACAAAGGACAGGCAATCTAGCTAAAACAGCAAGCTCTAGATTCTGTGAAGAGACCCTTTCTCAGAAAATAATATAGAGGGCAATGGAGGAAACCATTCTGATGCCAAACCATGACCTACATATACAAATGCATGTGTGTTCCTTTATATACACATGCACACAAATCAATACATATACCTACATCACACAAACAGCCTCACACAAACAAAAAAAAAAATCATGGGGGTGAGTTGTTCAAGGCCAGCATGGTCTACAGACTTGAGTTCCGAGTTCCAGGACAGCCACTTGGAGAAACCCACTCTTGAAAACTAAAAAGAGAAAGAAAGAAAAAAAGAAAGAAAGAAAGAAAGAAAGAAAGAAAGAAAGAAAGAAAGAAAGAAAGAAAGAAAAACTAAAACAAAAACAACAGCAAACAACATTTAAAAAATCATGGGAAAGATATTATGCGTAAGTACATTAGTGACAGTTATGTTTCCCTAAATAATACAAAAATAACTTCTGTTTGTCAGCCTGCTAAAATATAAGCTCTGTAAAAGCCTCAATCCTGCCTGTCATATTCCTCCCAATTCTAGTGCCAATACTGATGTCTGGAAAATGGTGGATAACCAATAAATATGCCTAGAAAGAATAGAGAAAGTAAGGAAAAAAATCTGTTCTGTAATCAGGTTGGATTTTAAATGTAAAAACACAGAAGACTAACTTTTTTTTCTTAATTAGAATAGAGAATTAATAATGTAGAAGGGTAAATTTATGGAAATTTTGAGGCAGATCATACTTTCTAGAGGTAGAAAAGACTCATTATTATCTCTCCAACTTCCTCCCACACGCCAGGAATGATAAGGGCCAGAATGAGTTCTCTTATGGGAAAAGCCCAATAGTCTCCTTTCCTTGAACTAACCTTCCCAGGTAGAGACTAACTGTTCTCCAGTCAAGCAAACACAAGTACTTCCACTCCTCTGCTAGAATCTCTAATTTGCATGCATTATTTCAGGGATCAGTAAACTATGGCCCTTGGGCCAAATTCATCTCTGCCTGTTTTTGTATATTCAAAGAAATAAGAATGGTTTTTACATTTTAAAATGATTTTTAAAAATCAAAAGAAGAATGACATTTCACAAAACATTAGCTATATGAAATTTAAATTTAAGTATCCATAAATAAAGTTGTATCAGCATACAGCCACATTTTCTAATTTACACATTACCCATGGGTGCTTGAGTGCTACAATAGCAGAGCAGAATATTTGCGAGAGGTTATATGGCCCACAATGCTGTAAACATTCATTCTGTTTACATAAAAAAGTATGTAGATTTCTTTCTTCATAGTTGGATTTCATGGTCACCACAAATGTGTGTATGTGTGTGTAGTACTTGGATGATATTTTCATTCCCATTTTACTGACCAAAAGAAAGACAGTGCTGAAAAAAGTAACAGATGCTAGATTCAAATTCAAGCAATACAATACCAATAATATATAATATATAATGTCAACATGCACTAAATGAGTTTTTGCCGTGGGTTAAAATCAATAGTAGATTTCATGCACTCAGTCTTTCACTGATGTAATCTTTTCTACAACCCAACATGAGAGATACCAGTATCATTCATTTTATGGTAGAGGAAACAAAGACTCAGAAAAACTGAGTAGTCTTTCTAAAACTTTTTTTTAACAAGAATTGGGGTTTACTTCTGACTCTGAAAGAGTTGGGCTTTGGAGTCTATCTACTCAGAAAGTAAGCAAGGACTAGCGCAGACTTTAAAAACACTTAAGACATTTCTTTTGTTCTTTCTCATACAGCCAAGTTAGCATTCATCCAACTGTGAGTATATCTGGTGTCTAAGTGAACATGGTGACAATTTACATACAGAATTCATATATGATGAGGAAAATGAAAATAGGGTAGAGTGAAAGGAAGGACGAACACGATGACTCACAACGCATCTACCACAATACAAAAAGAAGGTTGCCCCTCTGATTTGGCAACATAAAGTTCATCAATAGCCTTGATGAGTACTGGTTTAGTACAGTGCTGGAACTGAAAACAGACTTCACTGGGGCGACCAAATCAGAGGGACGTGGGGGAAGCAAAAGGAAAATGTTGAAAATTCGTCCAAGAAACGCAGCTACAGGAGAAAGATGAAAAATGTAGTTCTCCAGCAGAGGACTCTGGGTCGGAAGGAGTAATTATTAAAGACTGTGAACAACATTTACATGCAAAAGGATTTTCTTAATATCTTAAAAAGAAAGAAAATATCTTTGCAAGATTTTTCTACCTTGAAGAAATAAAATTTTTAAGAATAAATTTTAGAACTACTATGAACTTAGCACGATTCATGAATTTAAGAAATGTGAGGCTTGACGATTTCATGGGTAAGATCACTCTCTTACTCTCCAAGTGTAAGGACCAAAACCAAGCATGACTGTGCATGGCTGTAACCTCATTACTGGGGAGCGGACACAGGTGGGTTCCCTGAGCTCTCTGGCTGGCCAGCCTTGCCAAAATCGTAGCCTTGGCTCCATTTACTTCAAGGGAAGGCTTCTCTGATGGAGGCTGAGAGTGGCCTTTATTTGTGGGTATAAACACAGATAACTTGGATGTGGTTTTGATGCTATGTCAATTCAGCAATGTGTCAGCAGTAGAATCCCACAAGGGCCTAAGACCTCCTCGGTCTCAATCACAGGTTTTTCTTAAGAAATGGAATTATTAGCCCTCAGCTCACTCATAGAAATCGCAGAAGCAACTTATCAAATTCTATAGAAAAATCCTACTGAGAACTCAATGGAACTATGTTAATTCTAAAGCTGAATGTGGGGATAATTTAATGCTTTCTGGTATCAAGTCTTATACCAATAGTACATCTACCTGTTCTCAGTGTTCCCTATAGAGAACTTGAAATCTTTTCTTTCCCATTCTTGTCTTCCTTATATTTTTTAGTTGCTGCCAAATGTTTTATTCTTTATTTATATTCTCTAACATTTCAAATAAGTGTTCCTAGTGTATAGGAGTACAGTTAATTTCTATACATATTTTGGACTTTGAGATGACGAGGTGCATGGGTATGATGCATGCATGTATCTAACTGAGGATGCATGTACTAATTTGTACACATGCAGAGGACAGAGGTCAGTGTCAGTGTCTTTATTATTCTTTGCCTCATTGCCTTGAGACAGCACCTCTCACTGTACTAAAAGCTTGATTTTGACCAAGCTGGTTAGCCAGTGAGTTCTTGGAATCCACTCATGCACGCGTCCCAATAATGAGGTTGCAGACATGCGCAGTGATGTTTGGCTTTGTACATGGGAGCTGAGAACTAGAACTCGGGTCCTCACATTTGGAGATTAAGTGCTCTTCTCATTAAACCACACCCAGCCCCCAAATTTCTTAAATCCATAAATTATAGTAATTTCTTATCAGTTTTATAATTTATTCTTAGAGATTTTGGTTCTCTGAAGTAGAAAAATCTTACTAAAATGATATTTTCTTTCTAATTACCTATATTCTTTTTCTTGGTTTCATGTTATAATGAAAATCTCAAGCACAATACCAAATAAACAGAAATAATAAGAGTGGCATTCTTCTCTTATTTCTTAACTTAAATGAAATATATCCAATAGTTCCCCCCATTGATATTGTCTGTACTGTAGGAATTTTAACCATTTCCAATACCAGGTTACATCGTTTTTCTTTTATTTCTAGTTTACAAGTCCTTTCTGTTTTGAACCATTGAACACTGAATTTCACCTAATCTTGTTGCACATCAATTAAGATCATCATACATTACTTTCTCTTAGTACAGTAAGCTACATGCACTGATTTTTTTCTAATACTGGGTCAATCTTACACTTTAGACTACTTTTGTTCAATCTGAAGAATTGGTTTCTACTTTGTTGCATTCAATTTAATGGTATGTTAATGATTTTCAAATTCATATTCATGAACAGTATTATATCATTCTTATTTCTTTAATTATCCATCTTTAATTTTGTTATCAAGATTTTATTGGTTCCACAGAAACAGCTGAAGTATAGAAGTATATGTTCCAATATATACCCCCTTCTGTTGAGACAGGGTCTTACTATGTAAATTTGGCTCTCCTGAAACGTCCTTTGCAGACCAGGCTGGCACTGAACTTTGTTTGTTTGTTTGTTTTGAAGATGAGATTTCCCTATCATCCAGGCTGGCCTCAGACTCATCATCCCCTTTTCTCAGCTTTGCAGGCAGGTGAAGTGGTAAAATGCCACTTAAACAGCTCTCACTCTTTATCTAGAATACAATGCTCTGTTAAGTGTTTTAACTTTGTTTAATTTATTTAGGTTTTTCAAGACAGGGTCTCTCTGTGTAGTTCTAGAACTAGCTCTGTAGAGAGAGAGTCTGACTTCAAACCCACAGAGATCTGCCTGTCTCTGCCTCCCGAGTGCTGGGACTAAAGGTGTGCGTCACCACCGCCCGAAAACATTCGGGACCTAGAGAGAGGATTTAATCTACTTATTTGACTTCATTCACTTGCAGTACTAGTAATCTTTCACAGTCGCTTTGAAGTAGGAACCTTTGAAATTCCAGCTTCAAGGATTTCCTGAAAAAAAAATGGCTATCTTGGCTCTAGGCTTCAACTTCTGGTCCTCACTTCAGAGTTATTGAAGGAAGTAGAGTTCAAGGTGTCTAGAGTTGAGAGAACCCGTCAGAGAAAGAGACCATGCAATAGCTAAGTTACTTGGAGATTTTTTTCCATTTCCAGCACCATTTTGGCCACTGTAGAAACCTTCCTTTTGTGCCAGTTCGGCAGCTGGCCATAAGTTCAAAGTGAAAGCTTCTTCCAGCTTCTTAGAGACAAAAAAAATCTGTGAAATCTCAAAGTGAGGCTTACAACAGAATATTTCCTAAATTTATTTGACCACAAAAGCCTTTTCTCTCAGCCAACCTTAAGAAAAAAAAATGTTCCATAGATCATAACTTGAGAAATCCTGTGATCAATGGTCTGTAAATACTCTCCCACCTCCAGCATGCAATAATTCTGCCTTTTGGTAACTTTAAAGAAACACCATAGGCTTACAAGAGACTGAAATTATTCAGTTATTCAGTTAAATCAGTTTAGTAGTTCTGCCCAGCAATCTTTGACAATTTAAGCACCAAGGGCAGCAAAAACTGACAGGGCTTTTAAGGCAATTAGAAGACATAACAGGCCCACTGGTGCAATCATTTTAATGCTGTTAATTTTTATCGAATGTTCAGATTTGTGGCAAAACACAGATAACTAAGCATATGACTTTAATGCTGCTTTCTCTTGGGTCTTCACTAAAATGACAAGAAGTCGAAAGAGTGAAGCTCAGATTGTGGCTGTCGTTGGTGAGAGGGCCAAGTGCTAAAATTGCTTGTTGGACAAACCTGAGTTCGCATCCCAAACACTTACATAAAAGCTGAGTGCAGCTGCCTGCACCTGTTCTAATGCTGTAAAGACAGGAAAGTCCCGAGGGTTTCCCCAGATAGTCAGTCTAGCCAAATTTAAGAGCATCAAGTTTGTTGAAAGACTCTTTCAAAATTTAAAATCCAAGGAGGAGGGTTAGCATGATAGCTCAGTGGTTAAAGGCACTTGCCAGCAAGCCAAACAACCTGAGTTCAGTTGGCGCTAGAACCCACCTGATGGAAGGCGAGAATCATGTCCCAAAAGTTTTCCTTTAACTTCCACATATGTACTTGAGCACACAAAAAATAACTACATAAATAAGTGTAGAACTGAAGTTTTAAATAAGGTAGAAAGCAATAGAGGAAGACACTTGCCATGGACCTTCTGACCTCTACTGACATATTCAACAAAACATACACACGCGCGCACGTGGCACACACACAGACACAGACACACACACACACACACACACACAAATATAAAGAAAATAGGAGAAGTAGAACCAAGAGCAAAGCAAATCTGTTAAAAAAAATGAGATAAAATAAAATAGAGAGGGAGAGAAGGAAGAAGAGAGAGACAGATTGAGAGAAAGAGCTGATAACTAGGCAATAAATTGGGTTAGCAATTGAGGGAAGAATCAAAATTTTTAGTAAGTAGCTATCAAATTCACCTCATACTTTGGTTTTTGGACATAAAAAGAAAACCACTCAGGCTCAAACTGACCAGCAAACTACTTTCCCACTCGCTACTTTTCATAGTTCTAGATGGTGTTATGCACGATACTGGGAAAGAAAAGGCATCAATAATCATACAATGCTCAATCCTGCACGCTATAGCATCATCCTGACAGGCAAGACGTGCTCACAGGTACAAGAATGACATGACTGTAGTGGGAGTAACCAATAACCTTCTGATTGGATTTGAAGATTGTTCCCAAGGAGGGAATTCGAACATGATACTATAACCAGGAGAAGAGAGTGAGAGACAGAGAGAACCCTTGGCTAGAAGAACATAGGCAAGAACCCACAGTGATTATATTGCTAAATGGTCATGATATCAGACTACCTTCTAAATATTTATGTTTATACCCATCAATTCATTTCGATCTCAATTTTAGAGAGTTTCCTTTTGCAGAGGGTACAGGGTCAAAATGTTAAGAATAAGCAATTGTGAGAGTTCAACCCTAAAGGGAACAACTTTTTCATCCTGCTAACAACATTATCCCCACCAAAGCTGGGGAAACATCGTAGAAGAGAAGAAAGAATGCGAGAGCCAGATGATGGGAATAGAAAGTTCTGTAAAACACTGTCCTTTGGACATGACTTGACTATTGCATGTATAGATTCACAGCAGCTACAGCTGCCTGAATAGGACCTGCACAAGAGATCAAGCTACTTTCTAGTCCAAGCCTTTAGCAGTTCTAAGACGGAATAAGGATTTCTTTGAGCACTGAAGATTATATGTTGAAAAGAAAATACAACATTTGGTTTTGCAGCTTTTCCTCCAAGTTTTACCTTCACTTCAGCATCCAGCTCTTTTCACAGGCCTGAACTTCACCCTTGAATGCACTCCTACTATTAGAGGAAATCGGCAGAGTTAATATCCAACCAGGAGGAAAGTTAGTTGACTTGAATTCTTTTGTAAGAGGTAAAGACCGAGTAGGAACATAAGAATGTGAAGCTTTCTGAAATAAAGAGTAAGACCAGAAAGCCTCACTGGGCCCAAAGCTCCCTTTGTTGAAGATGATGGCACAGATGAAAAACAAACAACAAAAAAGCCAAAACCTGGGATTCTTAAAGCCTTTGAAATCCCTGGGAAGCCAAAGCTCTTGAAATCTGTCACTGCAGTCATCAAAAGGAGGTCCTTCGCCACACTGGGCTAAGTAGGTACCTAACAAGCTGGAATGTGTTCACTTCTTTTCCAGCAACGGCTATTAAATGCTGGGTTAATTTTTTTTCCTGATTGCTTTTTTTTTCCAAAGGGGTTGAATAATAAAGACTAATTATGAAAAAGCTGGCACTTTGAAGGAAGGAGAAAAATACCTGCTGACAAGCATGAAAACATGTGCGTTCACAGATTTTCAATCACTCTCATTGCCTCCTGTAAATCACAAAGCATATTTCACTTATCTCTTGACACGAATGCCTGCCCCTACCTTTCTTTAGCATATTAGCTATCATTCTGACCTCTAGCATCCAGGAACACAGAGTATTTGGTACACATGTTCAATCGCTAAGAAGCACACATCACCTTCCTCTCTGCTGCTTTACTTAGCACTCTGTACCTATGAGACTTTTAAGGATGTATTTTTACATCAAATGAGAGAAAGTGAAATGGTCTTCTTAGTGAGGCAGAGTGATAGTTCTGGCTAGAGCCCACATGACTAAGTTCTTCTTAATATTGGTTTTGGTAAAAATCCCACAGTAGCTCCCAGTATTTCAAAGTAGCTTTGTAAGATCTTGAGGAAAAAAAAATCTATCCTAAGTTTTGAAAGTCTTGTAGTGCCTTGAGGAAACCAGATACACGCTTATGGCTTCAGCAGAGTCAGCCTTAAGAAAACCAGCAGCCATCATTACAAAGACATTTAGTCCCTTTATTTGGTATACATATGTTAAGCACCTGCTGTGTAGTAAGCCCACAGATGAGTGCAGGACACATAAAATACAGCAGTTGCTCTCTAGAACATCAAAACTTGATAGAAGGAGCTAGGATATGCAAACAGATGGATTCAGTCACAGAGAGTACAGAGGATAGCGACGAACAAAAGAGGTGAGTTAAGAAACTAATAAGTACTAGCCAACTAGGTCGTGGTGGGGTAGGAAGTTATTGGTCTTAAAAGTATGTTTTTACAACTCTTATTAAATTCTTTAACAGTTTCACACAAGTATAAAAAGCACTTTATTCTCACCCCTAGTTTTCTCATCTCCCTATAACCCCTGTCAATCATCTACTCACTCTTTCCTACATCTATGCCTTTTCGTTTTTCTTTGTGACCCACTGAGTTTAACCAGTACCAGCCCTGTGACCTTGGGTTGGGAACTATCCATTGGTGACTTGTAGGTACTCCAGAGGATAACACTGAAGACAGTTCCTGCCTCTACCACAGGAGCCATCAAGAGTTAATATTCTATATGTAGAAGAATGCAGGCTCCCCAGCTGTCGGTCCAGATCTATGTGCCCCCAGGAGCTCAGGTCAGCTGTCTCTTTGGATTTCCCCATCATGACCTTGACTCCCCTGGCTCATACAATCCTCCTCTCTTTCTTCAGGAGGACTCCAGGAGCTAGGCCTAGTGCTTGGCTGTGGATCTCTTCATCTGCTTCCATCAGTTCCTGGATGAAGGCTCTCTGTTGACAATTTTCGCATGTATGTGAAAGTTGTGCAGCTTGGCCTGTTTGTAAGGTTCCTAGCAATGAGAACAGGACCAGTGCCAGATTACCTTGCCCAGCCTTGAGGCAGTAGAAGGAGCTCCATCCTACCTCAACTTAATGTGCCATACTTTGTTCAAGCCCATGGGAGGGCTGTCCCTTTCTGAATGGAGATGAAGGAGGAGTGAATGAGGATGGGAGTTGGGGAGAGGAAAATGGAAGAGAAGAGGGAGCGGAAACTGGTCAGTATGTAAAATAAATGAACTGTGGTTGAAATGTACAATGACATTTTTTTTAAAAAAATGTATCCTAGAATGACAAGAAAAAAATTAAATGTCAAAAAAGAAAAAGAAAATGTTCATGGATTGAGATTTATCCTATTTCTATGAACAAGGAAAGGAATAAATATGCACAAATAAATAGTCTTAGTTAAATAAGAAAATGCAACTCAGAAAACCAATTTTATTATTGCTATAGGCAGTTGAAGACAGTTCTTACGGTACATAGACACACTACTAAATCCTATTTGTTTCAGAAACATCACAAGCCCAGGCAAAAATAGCCAAGCACTCCTTCTCAGTTAAAACAGCAGACTAGAATGTTATAAATCCTTCATTCCAATTCCAATTTCTACCTTTAAACACCAGAAGCAACATTTACTATAAGCAAAAGATTCAAATGTAAGTATTTCTTCTCACACTTGGCATCCCTTTGAATAATATCAGTAAAGAAGTCTAGTGCACTACTCTATACACATTTCAAGTAGCTAAACCTAGGGGCAATAGGAAGCCACTAATAAAACTAGGTCAAGGACCAAGGGGTGCCTGACACTGTTTCTTCTCTATCATCATGTTGTTCCCCTAAAGTTAAAGAACTGCTATTCAATTCCTCCAAGATATTGAGCTGCTTAAAGTTGTTGAAGTGTATCACCTCGACTTAAATATTCCCACCAGTATTTACTAGTCTCATACCCACCTTCCACTGACAGCAAACTAAATCCTTAGGCTGTGCTCTGACATTAGCTTCCAAAAAGCCTTTCTCTGCTCTCTATTACTAATGTCTTGCCAAACTGGTTTTACTACCCTGCAGAGTTCCTCCCTACTCTTCCTCCCAACTGTTTTCTTCTAATAAAACTCTGAAAAACTTCCTACATCAAAGCAGTTCACTGGAGGAATGGCTCTAAAACATCAAGCTACTTTATCACCATTCAGCCAAAAATTTGTCATCAAACTGCCGTATAAAATTACAGAGATGACATGTCACAGTTCAGTAACAGTACTTATTAATCAGTCAAGAAGACTGGGTAATCTGATAAAACTGGTTAGCAAGTCAGTAACATCCATTAAAGAAATTGAAAATTGGGGCTGGACAGCTGGCTTAGTATTTAAGAGCACTTGCTGCTCTTCCAGATCCAGAGTTCAGTTCCTGGCACCCATATAGTGGCTCCCAACCATTTGTAACTCCAGTTCCAGGGGATCCAATGCACTTTTCTGGAGTCTGCAGGCACAAGACACATTTGGTTCATTTGTATGCATGTAGGCAAAACATCCACAAACACAGAATAAAATGTTTTTGAAAAGGAACTCAAAATTCAAGCTAATTTTATCCTAAGATGAAGGGCAGTGGTACACATTCCATAAAGAATAATTCCTTGCTTAGAGGTCAGCTTTTCTACAGGCACCATGGTGAGGAGAAAGAAAGGAATTTTAAAAAAAAAGACATTTCTGACTCTCATGGCTCTCACTTTCAACTGGAAAAGCTACAGAACCCCATCTGTTTGTTTCTCTATCACCTGTGTTACAATCATTTGCAGACATATATCTGAGTTACTTCTGTCACAATTGGTAACAATCTATCCACCAGTTATATTTTTTCCAATACTGCTGCTTAATTGGTTTCAATATTCCTTCTCACTTTTACCAAACCTCAGAGGAGCCATCGTGAAGAAGTACATTAAGTTAATTTGCAAAAAGGAAATAGCTCTATTGGCTGCTGAAAAGTTCTCAAGGACAAGTGTTCAACTGTGCCCCAGTTCCCACTCACCACCAAGTAGAATCTGACCAAGCAAGCAATTATCATTGGAAAGCCAAGTAGATAGACCAGATAGTTCCAAGAATGGGAAAGATGGCCTATCTTTGTTTCTAGAAGAGGCGTAGGTATGATTACTAAATGAAAGCTTATTCCCACATGCACACTCATTGGAAAGTACAGTCCAAAAGCCAATCTCTCAGTTTAGAAATTATAAAAGTTTTCCTTCACTTTATAAAACAGCAGACTCTCTTACTTTAGGGACAGTGGGACAGGAAACTTAGTGCAAAGGTTATATTTTCCCATCTGATGGGACTATTAAATAGAACAATGAGGATTCTTGTATAAGTCCCCAAAAGCAAGGGTTTTTATGTTGCCACCTAAAGACAGGCATAAATGAAGGTTCATGTCTTAATCTTAGATCATTAGGGGGGACTACCCTTTCCCTGCCCAACACACACACACACACACACACACACGCACACACACACACACGCACACATGCACTCACCCTCTCTCTCTCTCTCTCTCTCTCTCTCTCTCTCTCTCACACACACACACACACACACACACACACTACACACAAATTACACTACCTAGACAGCAATATAAGACAGGAGAGGATAAAGGGATTGACTCTAAGGACTGATGAGTGCCAACCCTATCCTTACTCCTTGGAACCTCCATCCTGATTGCCCACTTGACTCTACTGTGCCTGCTATTGCTTCATAATATCAAGTTCAAAAACTGCCTATTTATTTTTAATTCAAATTGATTGTTCCTTTAAACTTTTATACAGGTATATATTGTACATTGCATATATTCCCCCTCTAAATCTCTCCACTCTCTCATTTTAATCCCTCTCCTCATTCATAATCTTTGTCCCTCTAGATAATTTTACTTTCATTATATATATATATATATATATGATTTACATGGCTATATAAACTCTAGGAACAACTAATAAAAGAAAATGTGATGTGTGACTTTCTGAGACTGGCCTATTTCACTTAATAAAACATCCTGTGCCCATTTTTTGAGTTTAGTTCTTTAAGATTACATTGAGTTTTCAGAAAAACTCTCTTATGTAAATATTATTATAGATGAAGAAAATAAAAGAGTCCAGGAGTTTCGTGACTGCTGTCATTCAAGTCAATAAATGTGGTTAGTCTTTATTCTCTACTCTTCACACACATACAAAAATACCCTATATTGAAATTTAATTAGCATGCCATAAAATTCGCCAACAGTTTTGTATTCATTTCTGTTGCTGTGATAAAATACTCTGATAAAAATAACCTAAGAAAATAAGGTTTATTTTAGCTCACAGTTGAAGTTTCATCATGATGGGTAAGACAAAGACAGGAAGAGGCTGGAGCAGCTGATCACAATACATCCTCAATCAGAAGATCCAGTTCTCTCTCTCCATTATACAGTGCTGGAGCTCACCCAGGGAATGGTACCACCCTCATCAATTAAAGCAATTGAGAATACCCACACAGACATCATACTTAGAGCCAATTTTCCAGGTGATTCTAGATTCTGTGAAGTTGACAACACTAGTCATCAGAAATGTACTATATTCCTTCAGTATCCACAAGACATTGGTTCAATCTCTCTCTCTCTCTCTCTCTCTCTCTCTCTCTCTCTCTCTC
>JAQHUG010000260.1:689178-701172 GCA_028555095.1 Dicrostonyx torquatus | reverse complement strand
AGCTGGATGGCAGGACACAGCCCAGCTGCTCCTATTACTATTACAACATTTCTCTCTCTCTCTCTCTCTCTCTCTCTCTCTCTCTCTCTCTCTCACACACACACACACACACACAGACCCACACACACACACACATACTTGAAGATGCCCAACTCCAAGGATGTTCAAATTCCTTGTATAAAATAGTATAATGTTGCTATGATAATCCTTTTGTAAACTTTTAATCATTTGTAGATTACTGATAAGACCTAATATGATGTAAATGCTACATAATTCTTTTGATGGATTGCTTTGGGACTGATAGAAGGAAAGTCATACTTTTTAAAAAAGCAGATTTGTATTGTATGTGTTCATACATGAGAGGGGTGGTGGAAATGTCACATGGCACTCTTAGGTTCCTTTTTTTAATTCAAGGTCTCTCACTGGCTGGAACTGTCAAAGTGGAGCAGGTTGGCTGGCCAGGGGCTCTAATGATCCCTCTATCTCTGACTCCAGAGTACATACCACGGTGCAACAATTTTATATGAGTCCTGAGGGCCAAGCTCAGACAGTTATGTTTTCAAGGCACTTTAGCAACTGAGATACCATCCTAGCCCTCAAATTATTTTCTGTCCATAGTTGAACCTATAGCTAGAGAATATAGAGATATTGAAAGTTTAATATGTTATAAATGTTGTAAAACCTCCTGGACTGTTGGTACAAGCCTGTTGTCCCACTTATCTGGGAGCCTAAAGTAGCACTGAAATTCAAGACCTACCTAAACTACACTAAGTTCAAGTCTACCCTACATAACTTAGATCCTGTCTTGAAATAAAAGTAAAAAGGGGTGGTTTCTTGCCATATAATCTAAGTTTTGAAATTTTTCATCATCACAGAAAGGAAACTCCATATCTTCCTCACATGAAGACAGTTCCTCTTCATTCTGTCTGTATTCTGTCCTTTACCTAGGGAGCCCCCAATTATTAGAAAAAAAATTCTGTGGAAATTAGTAATATACGTTCTTTATCTATATATTTTCTTATCTGTGTCATTTTAAATAAATAAAACCATATAAAAGGGAGTCTTGTGCTCTTTGTGACTGGCTTCTTAGGGTTTATATAGCTGGGATAAAACACCACGATTGAGAGCATATTGGAGAAGAATTGGTTTGTTTAAGCTTACAGTTCCAGCTAACAATCCATCATTGAGAATCGTAGGGACAGGAATTCAAGGAAGGCAGAAACCTGGAGGCAGGAGCTGATGCAGAGGCCATAGAGAGGTGCTACTCTCCTTGGAGCCTCAGCCTGCTTCGTTGTAGCACCAGAATCACTAGCTCACGGTGGCCCCACCCACAGTGATCTATGCCCTCCCACATCAATCACCAATCCTGAAAATGCCACAGCCAATCTGGTGGGGGCATTTTCTCAGTTGTGGTTCTCTACTCCCAAATAACTCTAACTTATGTCAAGCTGACCTAAAACTAGCCAGCACACTGGCTTTTTACACTTAGCAAAGCATTTCCAAGGGTCGCTATATTTTATGAAGGTCTTTATCTCACAATTTCAGAGATTTTAGAGATATTATCTGAGTACCCCATTAATCATCACTATCCTCTTGACACCTCTGTTCAGGTATGATATAGGTCAAACACAAATTCTCATCTTGATGCAAATACAATGGAACTCGTTGTGATCAGTACCTCGAATTCAATAATAAGCTTCATCATGCTTCCCAAAACACACTCAAATGCATTCAATCAGCGAAATTCTATTCTTTGAAGTAGCCATCAATATCACCTTTCTCACTGTTGCTTATTTGCTTCAGACTGGGTTTTCCCACTCCCAGATTTTTTCTAGCTGGTCTTCAAATTTCCCCAACTAAGGAAACTCTTAGTATCTCCATTTTTTTAAAAAAAAAAAAGGGATGAAATGATATAATACTGAAAGCTAATTTTTCCCTTCTGAACAGTGAAATTGTTCCAACTTTAAGCACTCAAACAGCTAAGTGCATATGTGTTCCTGAATATGTGTGTGTTTGACACTGTGTAGGCGTGCCTGGGAATGATAACAACCAAATCAGGGAGTCTCATCACTTGGAATTTTCTTAGCAACATTTTGTGCCTTAAAATTAGGTCTCCACTTAAAACCCCAGCACATCTCTAGTTCTTGGGAGTTGTGAAGTCTCTTCTCATTAGTCGAGTGTTGACTGCTGTGATTTATTCAGAAAACTCCCAGGTTCTTCCATATCAGTAATAAAACTTGAACTGGGTGTCTTTGTCAAAAAAGAGTCCAAAGTGACCTGGGAGAATGTGTGTACTTGTAAACATCTGAGAAACATAATGGAAAAAATGTCAAAAAGGCCTTACCAATCATTTTGAGCTATTTTCTTCCCGGTGCTTGCAGTTATCAATTGCTCACTCAGGCCAGATGGTAAACCAATTGTCCTCAACATGAAGACACAGGATGCACACTCAATCTGTTAGGACAAGTCACAAAAAATAATAAGAGTCTTTCAAAGTAATTTCTGAACACGTATTTCATAAGCAAGTTTTTATTAATAATAAAACCAAATATTCTTTTTAAAATTAAACTGTTTTATTGTAATTAACTCATAAAACACCACACAGCTGCAATAGCATAGCCACTGAGGCAAATATTTATTCAATCCCAAACTCTACATCTCAGTGGATTTCTATATGGTTAGGATCTCCATTCTGAATTAGTGGGGCTTCTCTTACATTTTTATACTTTCACTACTAGTTACATTTTTTTACTCATTTATCCACCACAGGAAAAAAATTTACAAATCTATTGTGTAATTGAAGCTAGAAAAAAAATAGCTTTATATCCTCTTTCATGACACCTTTGTCCTTTTGTCTGGAATCCATCCTCCTTTATCGCCTAATATCCTCTCTTGGTTTTCTTTCTAAATCTTATAACTATACTCACACCTCTGTGTGTGTGTGTGTGTGTGTGTGTGTGTGTTCATATACATTATAGGCTAGGATCTCCATATAAGACAGAACATCAGATGTTCTTTTTTTAGTTTTCAATTTAAAAAAAATTAAAGTAGAATTATGCTACATTCCCCTTCCCTTTTCTCCCTCTAGCTGCTCACAGCTACCCGACTCAAATTGTTCTCTTGTTTCCCCCCTCAGGTTGACAGCATCTTTTTCTTTATTATTGTTACATAGATATAGATATATGTGGGTGTGGGTGTGTGTGTATACATAAGTATAAATAAATACAACCTGCTGAGTTCACTTTCCTTTTTCTTTTTGAATTTGGGTCACTTCAAGAAATATACTTTCCACACCCATCCATTTTCCTGCAAATTCCATGAGTTCATTTTTCTTTACAGCTGAATAATATTCCACTATATACATATGGCACATTTTCATTATTCATCCATCTGTTGATGGACAACGATATTAGTTCCACTTCCTTGCTATCATAAATATAGCAGCAATAAGCACAGGGGTGCAGATGTCTCAGGTAAGATATGGAATGTACTGCTTGGTTTTTGACAACTTGTCACAAACCTATGCATATCTGGAAACGGGGTCTTAATTGAAAAAATACCTCCCATAAGATTGTCCAACTTAATTATGGCAAGAAAGATGAAGAAATCTATCAGTGCCCAACTAGCCTTCCTAGCTAGTATTCATAGTGCAAGAAGGAGAAAGATCACTATCACCCACCTAGAAACCGTGAAACTTACAACAGCAGCCTTCCTGAAGGATATACTGGTGCGATAGGAGCACAAATGTTATGGGAGGGACCAACAACTTTTTGATTGGATTTCAGGCCCACTCCATGAGATGGAACACATACCTGACACTGCTTAAGTGGCCAGAACTTGAGACTACATAGGTCATGGGCCCTCAGGAAAAACTTACTACTATTATGCTGCTAAAGGAACATAGCAATAAAATGACAGCTCATGACATATTGATATACCCATAGATCAATGACTCCCTCAACCCTCATTAAAGAGCTGTCTTCTTTTCATAGATAGTAACTTAACACAACTAGACAATGTGCAGAGAATAAGATACTTTGGAGTATTCTGTCCTAAATAAGATGTCTATCAAACCCCTTCCCTCAAGGCCCAGGGATCTATATGGAAGGGGAGGTAGAAGGATTGTAAGAGACAAAATTGGTGAATGATGCCAAGAAAATAACATATCCCAGACACAACAGTACTAATAAACAGATGAACTCAAAGAGCCTATGATACCTTGCATAAGACCTGAATGGGTTCAAAAATGTTATTTGCATTTGATGCCTGCAGGAAAAGGAAAAATCAGTTTCTCCAGCACAATGTACCTGGGTATATTAACCACACTCCAGGACACACCCAGCAGTAGTTTGCCAACATAAAAGAGACTCCATAGGGATTTTTTGTACATTTTTGTGTGGTTTGATTTTTTTTGTCCTTTTGGGTTTGGGGGTATTTTTTGACACAGGGTTTCTGTTTGGCTTTGAAGTCTGTCCTGGAACTACTACTTTTAGATGAGGCTGGCCTGAAAAACTCACAGAGGTCTGTCTGCCTCTGCCTCCCAAATGCTGAGATTAAAGGTGTGTGCCACCACTGCCCGGCTGATATTATTTGTCTTGTTGGTATTTTTGTTTTGTTTGGATTTTTTTTGTTTGTTTTGTTTTCTTGGAAACAGAGAGAGAGAGAGAGATTTTGGTAGACAAGAAGTGGAAAGGACCTGGTAGGAATTGGGAGAGGGGAAAGAATATGATAGAAAAATATATTGTATCAAAAAATATTTTTAAACAAGTTTCCTGTAGGCAAGTCTGTAGGGGATTTTCTTGATTTTTGATTGATGTGGGAGGGCTCCAACCCAATGTGGATACCTGAGGTGTTTAAGAAAGCAGGCTGAGCAAGCCATAAGGAGAAAGTCAGAAAGAAGCACCTCTCCGTGGCCTCTGCATCAGATCCTGCCTCCAGGTTCCTGCCTTGTTTTGAGTTCCTGCCTTGACTTCCTTGGATGACGGAGTGTGATCTGAGAGTTGTAAGATAAAATGGACCTTTTCTTCCCCAAGTTGCTTTTGGTCATGTTGTTCTATCACAACATTGCAAGTCCTAATTGAGACATGAAGGTCTTTGGGTTTTAGCCCAGAAATAGAATAAATGAGTTATATGGTAGTTGTAGTTTTATTATTTTTAGGAACCTCCAAACCAACATCCATAATTATAGTAAGAAAGCCGCTTGTTGGTTCCTGCCGCTTAGCCCTGAAATAATCACCCATAAACTGTATTAATTAAATTACTGCTTGGCCCATTAGCTCTACCTTCTTATTGGTAGCTCTTACATATTAATTTAACCCATTTCTATTAATCTGTGTATCGCCACGTGGCTGTGGCTTACTTTACCGGCTGAAGTTCCTTCCATCTGGCTCCAGAGGGGTACATAGCTTCTTCTGACTCCACCTCCTTTCTCCAAGCATTCAGCTTAGTTTTCCCCCACCTAAGTTCTGCCCTATCAACAGGCAAGGCAGTTTTCTTTATTAATTAACCAATTGTATTGACAGCAAACAGAGGGGAATCACACATCACATAATGCCTGTATTAATTTGCACTCCTTCCAGCAATGAATAAGGGTTCTGATTTCCCTACATTTTTTCCAACACTAATCATCAGATTTCCTGGTGATAGTCATTCTGACTGGGGTGAGGTGGTATCTCAAAAGAGTTTTAATTTACATTTCCCTAATGAATAGAGATGTTGAACACTTTTTAAAGTACTTATTGGACATTTGTATTTTGTTTTGTTTTACTTTTGAAAAATATCTTCACAAAAGAAGTAAAGAATCTTCATTAGTCTATTTGATGAATATTTAATGAACAGCAGTTTTGTTACTCTGGTGTTTAATTTTTGCAATTCTTTGTAAATTCTGGACATCTGCTCTGTGTGTGAAGTATAGCTGGTAAATATTTTTCACATTTGTGTGTGCTGTCTCGATGTTCTGTTGATAGTTTCTTTTGCTATATGGAAACTTTTAAATTTTATGTAGTTCCATCTCTTGATACTTGCATCTAATTCCTGTGCTATTAAATTCTGTTTAGAAAGTCTTTGCCTACTCCAGAGTCTTGAAGAATATTCTCTTGTTTTTTTCTAGTAGTTTCTGCATTTCACATTTTAAACTAAGGTATTTGATCTATTTCAAATTGATTTTTGTATGAAGTGAAAGATATAAATCTAATTTCATTTTTTCTGCAGATAGTTATCCAGTTTTTATAGTACCACTTGTTACATATTCTATTTTCTTTTTACTGCATGTTTTTACCAACTTTGTAAAAAATGAGGTGGCCATGACTTTGCTGCTTTGTTTCTAGACCCTCTAATCTATTCCATTGGTCTGTACGTTTTATGGCAGCACCAGATTGTCTTTACCACTCTAACTCTATAATGTATTTGAGGTCAAGTATTGGGATACTTTTAGCTGTGAAAAACATATATTTCAAAAGTCAACTCCTTTTTCTAGAACTATAACATAATTCCAATAAAAACTGTAGTTAGGGCTGAAGAGATGATTCAGTGATTAAGAACAGTTGGTGTTCTTGCAGAGGACCTGGGCTCAGTTACCAAAACCTACATGGTGGACCATAGCCATCTGTAACTCCACTTTCAGGAAATCTGACATCCTCTTCTGACCTCCTCAAATGCCAGGCGTACACATGGTACATATACAATACATGTAAGCAGAAAATAATAAATCAAAAAGGAAAAAAATCATTGTAGTCTTTTTATTACTACAGAAAGTGTACAAAATAAGTCTAAAAGTTAAATGGAATAGAAAACACTGAAAAACTAGCAAAAAATTTTAAGTAAAACTATTAAAGAAGACTGTTCACATTCAGGTATTAAATATCTAATAAATCTATAATCATTGTAAGTGATATCTGTTTCAGTAACAGTTTAGAACAAGTCCAGAAAGAAATACGAATTTACATGAGCATTTGATATACAGTAAACCTGGCATTTGAATACAGAAGGAAGTTAGATAAATTACTCAATAAACACTGAAGCAATGAACATACTACTTGAATTTTTCAGTCTTTTTCTCAAGTATGTATCAGATAAAGTCTACAAAAGCTAGAAAGCTGAATAATTTTCAATGAAAAGTTTTTTAAAGGAAAAACATCATGAGTGAGTATCTAATAATAGAGAACATTTATCAAAGAATGAAAGTTAAAAAAAGAAATTCTAATGTTGTCATTAGAGTCTTATAGAATGATAGCCTCAAAGCACAATAACTATTATTACCATTTTCATCAGAGCAGTTGTGACTACTTGCAAGAGACCCTCAAGTAAGGCCTGCTGCTGATCTCTCATAGAAAAAAAAAGGGGGGGGATAGGGAAAGTCATTAGAACCTTGCCTCAGATTCCAGCCATTCCTTCCTATACCTCCCTTCCAGGTGTATGTGATTCTTTCTACCTACACATGGGAAACTCACAAAACAAACACAAATGACTGGCGCAATGTTAAAAAAGTGGCCAGCAAAATTTACCAGTGAGCTAATAAACTAGAAAAAATGACATACCAGTTTTACTGATGAAATGTGCAGAACTGTAGGAAATGAGCAGCACTCATTTGACGTTTATAACAAGTAAATGCAAAAGTGGAATATTTCTAGCAGACCATTTATCGAAATCCATTAAAATTCTGAGAAAAAAAATATGCACTCACTTATCAGAACTCATATAATGGAAAATAATCAGTATGATATACAAATGTTGATGCAGATAGATGATTTTTATAGCATTATGTATAATAACAAGACAAGTGAGGAAAATAACTGTCTGGTAGTGGAAAAGGAAAAACTAATTACATATAAGTTTGATGGCCTAGTGTGGTAGTTTGGGTGAGAATGGCCTCCATAGGCTCATAGATTTGCATGCTTAGTCTCCACTTGGTGTAAAGTATTTGGAAAGATTAAGAGGATGTGTGTCATTGGGAGTGGGCTTTGAGGTTTCAAGAGCTCACACCATCTTCAATTAGCTCCCTCTGTGTGTGTGTGTGTGTTTGTGTTTGTGTGTGTGTGCGCGCGCATGCGTGTGCTTATAAATCAGGATGCAGATCTCAGTTACTGCTCCACTGTCATGCCGGCAGCCATGCTCCCCACTGTGATGATAATAGACTACTAACCCTCTGAAACTATAAACAAGTCCCCAAATTAAATAATTATTTTGTAAGAGTTGCCTTGGTCATGGTGTCTCTTTACAGCAATAGCAAAATGACTAAGATGCATAATTATTAAATAGCTTTTAAAGAATGCGTGGTAATGTGGAAAACTTCTAAGTATACAATTTTAAGTGGAAAGGAAGATTGCAAAGTAATATATCTAATATATCCCAATCATATAAAATGTTTACATGAGTGAGTCAGAATATATGTGTGTGCTTATGTGCATGTTAGTGTCTGTGTGCACAGAAAGGACTGGAAGGAAAGCCCCAACATACTGAAAAAATGTTACCTGAATATAAGGATCATTATGATTTTGATTTTCTCCTTTGTGATTTTTCTGTACTATCCACAGTTTAAAAATGAACATGTGTTCATTTCTATCAGAAAAAGTGCAATAAATGTTATTTTAAAAGTTACATCCTTTGGATTTGGCTTTTTTTTCCGTTGTGATTTTAAAAGTCTTCACACACCCATACTCAGAGAGAGAAGCCTCGGGGTGTGTAAGTCAGCTTTCATAATAAAGTATTGTTCATCTCATATCTCATTTCTGGCATCAGAGAAAAGACATATTCTTCCTTTCATCCTACTACCCCACCTCAGTCTCTCTGATGATATATCTACCACAAGAGCCAACAACTCCCCACAACACTGTGGGCTGGCCTTCCTTTCTCAGTCTTTCCCATAACATCTTGTCCTGACCATAACAACACAGAAGTACTGATCTTCTGAGTTATACCGTGTTTCCTCTTGTCGCCTTGACTGTGTGCTCTCACCGAAGAAAATACTTCCAGCCCTTTTTCAAGACTTCAAATATCACCTCCTTTAGGAGCTGTATTCCAAATACTGAAGCTGTGTTGGTTATTCCTACTGAGCTCCAAATCAATCTATAGACACCATTGACAATTCTTTCTTGTTGTACAAGTCTGGTGAGACTATACATTCCACAAAGTCTGGTGTTTTGTGTACTTTTGCATTATTAGAACATATATTAATGCTCAGTATTTAATGGATCCTAAAAACCAGTTAGTAAAGTTGTGATGTGCATGTCTGCACCACTCAGAACGGGGTAGACCTTTGAAGACAAGCACCATAACACCCATCTCAGGTTATTAGGTAGATAATTGCTGCAGAACCAGTTCTGACCAGAGAACTTTTGATACTTCCAAGTGGTCTCTGAAATGATCAAAAAATGTCTTTTTTTTTTACATACCCCACTGAAAATAAGAAAATGATAAAGGACTTGGCTTGCTTTTTTAAAAAAGTATGCCATCTATTGGTCACTCTCTGTTCTTGTTAGGGAAATGGAAAACCGGCAAGGGGTGAGCAAAATACTTACCTTGTGCAAACATAAAGCCTTTGATATTGGAAGATCTCCAGGATGGATTTTAGCATTATCAAATGCCTCTGAAACCTCAATCCATCATGTCTGTATACAATCCTTCAGCATCCAAAAAACAAATGTTCAATGGGAAAGGACGTAAGTTCACAAATTAGCTGGAATTAAGAGAAGAAGCTGGCAGACATTATGAGTAAAACACTTCCTTCTAATTATTAAAATAAATACTTGTAAAATATACTTAAAGACTTTCTTCATTGCAAAGAAAACAGCATGAAGTTAACACCTGGGTCTCATTAATATGCATGACAACCTGTTTCCAATATAAACAACAGCACTCATGTAAACCATTTAATATAAAAGCCATCACACAGAGACATAAGCCATCTGATTCCTGCCGAGTTTTTAATTTAAATTTTGTCCGTAATTGGGCTGTTTAAGCTGAACATTGAAAAATTAAACATTTCAGTTTACATTAATTTTGGATGGAACTGTAAGTAAAATTCGGTTGTGAAACGTAGGAGTAACCTAAGATTCTGATTAGAAAAAAGCTTATGTCCATAGCTGACATTTAATAAACTTAGAAGCACAATGGGCGGAACCACAGGGGTTAAAATAGCCAGTCAATCCTTTGTGAGTCAGTCAAACTATGACTAATCTAAGTGGAGTGAAATATGACAAAAATCTGTCTCTGATTCACCCTCAATACAGTTTTCCTTATGTAACAGACTACCTCCAGCCAGCTAGCTTGGCATTGTGTTAGTGTGGCCAATCATAGCAATAATAGTTGTTGATTAAACAGCATGCTATTTCTCACCCTTCTCCAACTCTGCTCCATATCAAACAGAGAAGGGTTTTACCTCTGCTAACTGTCTTTCCCAAGCTCACAAGCTGGCAGAATTCCAGCCAGGTTCAGGGACTGCTAGATACTAGAAGAGATACGGAAAGTGCCAAGAAGAGAGAAACAAGGGCATTTCTCTCACTTGCTTGCTACCTCAAGCAGTATGGCCTATAGAAGCTAAATATTCCCTGTCAGTTCAGTTCCTGCAAGACAGGTCTACAAAGGTTCTAGCTTCCCACATACGTTTTAAGACATTTTCTGTACTCTGGTAATGAGTCCTTGCCATCCTTGCCGCTGCCCCTCCAATTCCTGGATTTCTGAAGTTCTTCATCTACTCATTATCTTCCCTTTCCCTGTTAGATTTCTCGATTTCATTATCGCTTTTTTTTACTAAACATTTTGCATTAAATTTTGAGTAGAAGGAATTAAGAGGAATACTGACACACACCTGTAATTTCAAGACTCAGGAAACTGAGGCAGGAGGATTGTGAGTTTAAGGCTAACTTGGGTTCCATAGTAAAACTGTCTAAAACAATTCCTTTGGGGGCTAAGAATGTAGTTCAGTGATAGAACACTAAACCAAGATGCAAAGGGGTCTGGATTCAATCACCAATACCACAAAAAAAAAATCGCCAGTGCCCAACCTTTGAAGTGATTTGTATTTGTAAACTTTGACTAATAGAAACTTTTTCTGTGTTAAATATTATACTGGAGCTTTACATGTATAATCTCCTGAAATCCCCACCTTATAGTTCACTATTAGTAACTCCATTTCATAGATGAGAAAATAAGCATGAAAAAGTTATTAGCCCCAAATCACATGGCAAATACAGACTGATGAATGTGAACCCAGTTCTTTGTGACTATAGTTACATATCGAACCTGTAAGCAATGGCATATTGAACTAGATATCTCAAAGGTTTCTTACAGCTTAGATGATTTTTTAAATCATTAATTTGTGCACTTACTTATTCAGTGAACTCTTACTGAGCACCTACGGTATACTACTCTCTGGATCTGTGCTCTGGTGACACATAAGCAAAGAGACCCCCAAACTTCTGCTCTCATTGATCTCTTATTTGAGTGTATAGGGACAAATGACAGTAAGTCATTAAATAACTAAGGTATTTCATGTGTTATATGGTATCATCCTCGTCTGGCTTCTACAGGCACCAGGAACACATGTGGTACACATATATAAGCACAGACAAAATATTCATATGCATGAATAAAAATAAATTAATCACTTTAAAATACAAATAAGTACAAAGTAAAGCCTATTTCAGCCTATTCCATTTGCTATTTCACTGTGTACTTTAATAAAATTTTATGCAAATAGGCTATGCATGTGAAAGGAGTTACTTCTAAAATCTGGTAAGCCTGGTGAAAGTGGAATCATTTTCTTTAAAAATGATGTCCACTTAATTGGAGATAAGACAACTGTAAAAATGAGGAAGAAAATTATTGCTTGTTACCTTGCAATTATCTTTTTTTTTTATTATTGATAAAAGAAAAATTTACATTTACTCCCCTTGTTCCCGGCCCTCCCGCTCCCCCACCACCCTCCCCCTGCTTCCTCACGATGGTGCAGGACACCCTGTCCTATGGGAAGCCCAAGGCCCTCCCCCCTCCATCTCA